>JAUEJL010097008.1:0-13604 GCA_032274825.1 Drosophyllum lusitanicum
CTCGAGCTCGACTCGTTAAATAATTCGAGCTCGTTTTTTGGCTCGAACTCGAACTCGAGCTCGATAAAGTTCGACTCAAACGAGCCGAGCTCGAGTTACTCGATAAAAGCTAAACTCGTTTACACCCCTACCTTAAACCATGTTCAGAACTTGTTATGGGCATTTTGAGTTTGTAGTAATGCCTTTTGGCCTTACTGATGCACCAGATGAAAATGATTAACAAAATGCAACCAAGATAAAAATGATGAACAAAATGCAACCAAGATAAATTTTTTGAATAAAATGCAACCAAGATGAAGATGATAACGAAAATACAACCCATATGAGTATAATGACCAAAATGCAACCTAAATGAAAATGATAATGTAACACCCCAAATTTATAAACTGTATTTAAAATGAGTTGTGGAGTAAAAGTTGAGATAACGAGTAAAGTTATATACTACTAAATGATTTTAAATAATGATTCACCCAAATGAAAATGATAATGTAACACCCCAAATTTATAAAATGTATTTAAATTGAGTTTGTGGAGTACAAGTTGAGATAACAAGTAAAAGATATATATTATTAAATGGTTTTAAATAATGATTCTAAATATATCCTCGTTGGGATTTATGAATAGCGTATGGACGAGTTATAAGTTGAAAAATGGAGCGGGATACCCGCTAAAAAGGGACCACAAGTCGTCAGCCCCCTTTTAATTGTTTTCTTTCCTTGTTTTCTCCTCCACATATCTTCTTTCTTTTCCCAGGAATAAACACCCACACACACCTCAAATATATATGATTTTAGTCAAGTTTTGAATTGAATATTTGAGAAGGAAGATTACACCTATCATTTGGGAACAAATAAGTAATATTATTTTAAAGTTTAAAGTGTTAATGGGGTAAATGGGTTCTTGATTAATTTATAGATTTTGATGTTGCTAATTGAGAGCTTGATGTTATAAAAGTATTCTAAAATGTCCCAAACAACATTTGTAAGTGTTAGGAGATGTTTAGGGATCGATTGATATGTTAATGGATATTGGGTTTAATTGGTGATTCGTGATCAAAGAGTGTTATTTTGATGCTTTATATAATTAGTAAGTGTTATGAAGATGTTTAAAAGTTCTAGTTATGGTTTGAAAATAATTTGAGTGTGTTTTGGTCGGAGATTGTAAGTTTTGGTCGGAGCTGTTGCTGTAAGTTGCAGGGCACACCCCAAGAACGAACTGTGCCCCAGGGCGTATCTGAGGAGGCATGGGCGTGTCTCAAAAGGTACGGGCGTACCTAACCCTAGATAGATCCGGGGTGTGCCTGTTAATCATGGGCGTACTTGTGAGTAAGGGTACGGGCGTGCCTTGTCCTAGGGGCGAGCATGGTTCGGTTTTGGCATACAACCGAAACCAAACCGAAAATTTTCGTTTTTGGAAAACCAAAACCAAAACTGTTCGGTTTTGGAGTGGTTCAGTTTTCGGTTTTGAAGTCGGTTTTTGGTTTGGTTTTCGGTTTTTGGTTCTGTTTTTACAGCTTTTCCGTTTTAACCATCAACATTTGATGCTATACAACTATAATTGTAAAGCTATGAAATTAAATGGGATGGCAGATGTGTGCCACCTAATTCAAGCTATATATATTGTTTTTGATGCAAGCAAAATGTTTGTTACAAGTTTAAACTTTAAAACCAAAGTTGAAACAAATCAAAACTCAAAGCAAATCGATAAATAACATATTAACAAAACTGAAAATCGAGATGAACAACCACCTCTAGATGAACCGTATACAACTCAGAAAACTAGAATTTGAAAATCAAGATAAACAACTAAAAATGAATTTCTATAATAAGTGAAAATGGATAAAATCGAGAAGAAGTGAACTCGTCGACTTGAAATGAAGTGATGTAGGTGAACTCAATTGAGTAGTCCGACAACCAAACAAAGCTACAACTGTGAAGGAGATCTGAATCATTGTGAGACCTCTTTGGTGGAACCCTAATGTAAATGGGAAAGTTATAAAGTAATTGATTTTTTGAATATGTATATTTGCAGTATTCCCCCTTGGAATGGGTTGGTTTGGTTTTTTCGGTTTTTGAATTGTAAAAACCAAAACCAAACCGAAAAAGTCGGTTTTTGAAAGTTTTAAAACCAAAACCGTCGGCTGCTATATTGGTTTGGTTTTTGGTTCGGATTCGGTTTTTCCTGCTCACCCCTAAGTTTAACACTATTTTTGCTCTTCACAACAATAGCAGGTTTTCGTTTCCATCTATGAATAACACCAAAAACCATGACAAACCCACAAGGCCATAATTTATTCATGCTGATATATAACATTTAAATAACATGTTGTTGCGTTGATTTTTTCCTGAATTTTCTAATTGATCCTCATACAACTTAAAGTCGTATAGTATACATTGTTACTAGAATGCTATTAGAATATCTTAATCATCTACAACCCCGACTCTAAGTTCACATGAATGAAAATATATAAAACATGTTAAATTAACATGCTAAATATGCTTTATAAACTAAAAAACACCTCGTGCGTATCCCTGCTATTGGTTACGTGTTCATTATTCTTAACAATAACGAGCTTCAATATGATGTTTCGAAGAACCATAACAATTCGCCACTTTACAAAATAAAAACCAATCCACTTATCTTGTTATCAATACTGTAGTATATATTTGACCTACCATTTCAGCTACACCCACAAATTGTCCACTTGTATTAACATGCAACATTGTAAGTGGTTATGAATAATGAAATCAAACAATTGATACCATAAGAAAAAGGACGTATTTCATAGTGATGAATAACATACCGAGCAAAAAGAGAAAAGGGCACCCTTCAGACTTTTGTTGAGCCTCCTAATATTTTGGTAAGGGCATCAAGCTTCCTGTTTCCATTTCGGGTGCTTGCTAAAATGCTATACTTATGCTCTTATGAACATCATCTTCACTACATGACATGATAATAAAAAATTTAGCATCAGGTCAAGGGAAATTCTTTTTTTGAATTGTTTCGTCTCTAGGGATAAGTTAACTTCTTTAGACTCCTTTACTGTTCCTTCGAACCTGCTAAAGTTATATTTTGACCCTTACAAACTATAGTAGTGGGTGTGAACAACTTTTGGTTCTTGGCGATTCTCGCTCTAGGACCCCGATTCAGCTCATTAAGACCATCACCATTTTCATTATTGTAACCAAATAAACCATAACCTCGCCTCAGGCTTGTACTTGTTATAATGGCTTGTGTTATAAACGCAATCAGCACAATGAAATCGTAAACAGTAGCAGTCGTCATAAGACTTTGCAAATTAGCCACTTACAAGACTTGTGTTATAAACACAATTGTAACAACCTTTAGAGTAACCGTAGTGGGATGCATTTTTGGTGGATGTGGTCACCAACACTTCGTGGAAGGACGAGGCAACAATATTCACGACATACAATGCTGACATGAAGGTGAGGTGATATGGTGGTTTGTCTGTATGTAAGTCCCACAATTTGATATGGTGAGATATCACTGCTTCAGGTGTTGTGTGATGCTGACGTGAAGGTAAGGTGGTATGACAGTGGTTTGACTATCAGGGATGCTATTATAGTAAATAGTTACGATCACACCACACCACAATATTGCTAATACCCTCGAAGTAAATGGTTATGATTATACCCCCGCCATATAACCCACTAACAGTACACATCATGGTTGCATTTAGTCATACCAAATTTTGAATCCCTCTACCATAAAACCAAGCATACAGATTTGAAAAACAGAAAAAAATAAAAAAAAAAGTCTACCACACATGCCTAAATGTATCGTCTGCAAAACAAGTCACCATCACCACACATGATGGATTGGGCGGTACTCCCCACCAGGACGTGGTCAATTGGTCATCACTATTCCACCTCACCACACCGCCAAACTATTTACACTTAATTCAATATTTTTCGAAGGATATCTCGCTAAGAAGGAACCCGAGATCATTTAGTAACTTGCTTGCATATCCAAGCTCACCCCAAATCATCAAACATTTAAAAAAATTTTGAATAAAGAATTATGAAGCCAACATAGTTCTTATATATCTTTTCATCATATCTAACATTTCATCTTAAACATCACAATCATGAGCCAACGATACCTACAACGTCGACCCCACAATGGCACACATGACACACCTTATTAGTCGGTCTAGATATCTATGTCAATTGCAAAGGGTCAAATCTACAACGAACCAAACTAAAGGGACCAGAACCGTAACTACGCGTGCGAGGGGCGTGGTGCTATTTGAATCGCCACATTTCAACCCATCAAAACCCTGTTCCTTCAAAAACCTAAACCCTCGCAAATTCTCTGGCGGCGGTACCCTCTTCTCTCAATCCGCCTCCTGAAAAACCCAATAATTTTTTTGAAGATCTATCATCTCTACCGACATCATGGCCGCCGTCGCACCTCCTGCAGATCGTATCCTCTGTTTACGTATACTTTCTTTAACGATTCGTCGTTGTTTTCACCAGATTTGAGCTGGGTTTCTGTTTTTCTTTTAAGATCTTGATTATGTGTGATATGTATACCTGATTGTTTGACTGCTAGGCTGCTACATAAAGTTGAGCTCTCTATGTTACAACTTGGCCGTAGATCTTGGTTTAAGAGATCACTGGACTTTAGGGTTTTGGGTTTAAGTTTTTTTTTTTGGGGGGGGGGGGGGTTGCTTTATGATGTCTTATGTTCCAATTGTTGGTAATCGTAGTTTCTTGAAAAACAGAATTGGTTTTCTTTAACTTTATTGTTACAGAAGCTGCTGATTTGCTGAAGAACCTGTCATTAGATTCTCAAACCAAAACTTCAGAAATACCTGAGCCTGCCAAGAAGGTGGGTCTTTGTGTTATATTGTAGTATATGCCGATTGTTTTGTTGACGGTAATTGAGATTATAATTTCTTGATTATGTGGATTCTTGTATGCGGTTACCTTTTCAGCTGGCTGTAGAGAATGGGAATGGAAAGTTGCAGCCTAGCAATAAATCTGTAACCCCGTTTGTTCCAGACTTTATCGACCCAGCAATGGCTTATTATCCGAATGGTTATGGGTCAGCTGCTTATTATTATGGAGGTGATTGATAGCTTGATATTTGATACATTAATGCTTTGTTAGTTTTCTTAATTATTCAAGAACTAGCAATTTTTAGCATGAGCAGTTGCTAATTTTCTGCTCGTGTTTTTAGGTTATGATGGCACTACCAATGACTGGGATGATCTGGCTCATGTAAGAACGATGAACTTTTTTTGTTTTGTGTTCATTGTGATAAAATGTGCTTTCATTTGTTAATTGTCTAGCAGTTTTTGTGCAATAGGAGTTTCTGGTTGTTTATATAGCTTGGTTCTTGTAAGCAGTTGATCTGCACTATCTTATGATGACTGCTACTGTCTGTGATTTCATTGTAGGGTGTCTATGGTTATGGTTTTGCGCCATATGGGCCGTATTCTCCTGCTGGCTCACCCGTGCCAACTGTTGGTCATGATGGTCAGCTTTATGGTGCCCAACAATACCAATACCCTAGTCCTTATTTCCCACCATTGACTCCAACAGGGGGTCCCTACCCTGCTTCTGCAGCGCCTACCAAAGTTGAGACCACCACACCTACAGCTGCTGATCAAAAGCCTTTCATTGCTGAAACGGCTAAAGGAAGTTCTAATGGTGTGGGTCCCAAGGGAAATAATGGTTCTGCACCATTGAGGCCCAATGCAACAAATGGGTCATATGGAAGTCCCCAAAACGGTTTTCAAGATCTGAGATACGGTTTTGATGGATTTTACTCTCCGATCCCATGGTTAGATGGCCCAATGTATACTGATCCAAAAACCAGAAGCAATACTAACAGTGGTGTTGCTTCAAGAAACCAGAATGTCAATTCTCATCTCATGGTATGCCAAAACGTTATTATATAATTATGTTTTTAAGATCCTTTGGTATTTGTTTGCTTCTTTATTTGAAAAGTTGGAAGCTTTTTTACGAGTTTAAAGGTTTTTAGAAAATTCTGATAAATATAAGTTTTGCAGAGTCCAAGACCAATGTCTGGTATGAATACCGCTAGCGGATATATGAATAGATTGTATCCAAACAAGTTATATGGTTCGTATGGGAACACCTATCGATCTGGTTATGGTTACGGTTACGCTTCTAATGCTTATGATTTACAAAACAATGGGCGTGGTTGGTCAACGATTGATAACAAGTACAAGCCTAGGGGGCGAGGTTATGGGTTCTTTGGTTACAGCAATGAAAATGCTGATGGTCTTAACGAGCTGAACCGGGGTCCTAGAGCCAGAATCACCAAGAACCAAAAGGTGTTCACACCTATTGCTATAGCCATTAAGGCTCAAAACGTAACTTTAGCAAGTAATGATGGTACTGTAAAGGAGTCAAAAGACGTCAACTTGTCTCCCGACAGAGAACAATTCAACAAGACAGAATTTCCCTTGACCTATACAGATGCTAAGTTTTTCATTATCAAGTCATATAGTGAAGATGATGTTCATAAAAGCATTAAGTATAACGTTTGGGCAAGCACCCCAAATGGAAACAAGAAGCTTGATGCTGCTTACCAGGAAGCTCAACAAAAGTCTGAAGGGTGCCCTGTTTTTCTTTTATTCTCGGTTAATACAAGTGGACAATTTGTGGGTGTAGCTGAAATGGTAGGACAAGTAGATTTCAACAGGAGTTTAGAGTATTGGCAACAAGACAAGTGGATAGGTTGCTTTCCTGTAAAGTGGCATTTTGTTAAGGATCTCCCAAACAGCCTGTTGAAGCACATTATTCTAGAAAATAATGAGAATAAACCCGTAACCAATAGCAGGGATACTCAAGAGGTATAATCTTTGTAGGTTCTAATATCTATTTAGTATGTTAATTTAATCTGTTTTTTAGTCTTTTATGTTTTATCTATTTTCAGGTGAAGTTAGAGCAGGGGTTGCAGATGATTAAGATATTCAAAGAGCATTCTAGTAAGCAATGCATATTAGATGACTTTGAGTTTTATGAGGATCGACAGAAGAAGATTCAGGAAAAAAAGGCAAAGCAACAACAGTTTCAGAAACAGGTTAGGTTAATGTAATTAAAACGTCATCTTTCGACACGAATAAAATATGGGTCTGATGGTTTTTGGTGTTATTCAGGCATGGGAAGGAAAAGCGGCCATTGATGAGAAGAGCAAAGACGGTCTTAAAGTGGAGGTTCTTCCACCAAAGGTGGTTGATGTGGCAGATTTGGTCAATGAGGTCAAACTCGTGGATAGCATGCAAGATGTTTCTAAACCAGCAGAGAAGGTTGTAGTAAATTGTGTTGCAAAAAGTTGCTAAATCTAGCTATGCATGCGGGCGGTACGAAGCTCTTTGTTTGGAGAATTCACAAATGAGTTGAGTTTGCCGCCTTGGCTAGAAGGTGAGAACAAGAACAAAGAAAAAAGGGAAAAATTGTTGCAATTGGGAAAATAGGCAGTGTAAATTTGGAGAAGATTTTCCATGTTCTTTTGTGATGGGTTGGGAATCTTCTATAGTACTATTTAAGTAGTTACAAAACAGCTTTTTTCAAGAACTCTCGGAATTTTCTTTAGGGTCTTATATTCCAAATTCAGTCGTTTTCGATTTTTGTTCTAGTTTTGAGTTCATTGCGTTTTCAGTCTTGTGGGTTTCGTATGTTTTACCGTGTTAAGGTTCTATTTTTGTTTTTTCTCTACAGTAGATCTAGATCAAGAATACATAGGTGCTAGAAATGCAAGGTGGGAATGGTAATGGGAAATATTAGTTTGAGTTTGACATGCTTTGGGTCTAAATATGTTTGTAATTGGGATTCTAAGGGATTACATGATCTTTTTTCTTCCTCTTTGATGTACACATCATTCGCTTGCAAGCAGAACACTCTATAATCTACTAATCTAGTACACAAATGAAAGGTAAACTATGAGACCAATTTGCTTGAAAAGTCAAATTGAAAGATGGTAACACTTGTCATATAACCAGAAAGCTCCAAGTAGGTTTCAGTATATCACTTTTTTCAAATAGATTATACTGTGTTGAGAAGTTTCAATATGATTTAGTGCTATTGGAATGACGAGTACTCCATCCTTTGTAGGAAGGGCAGGTAATGGTTAGAAACTAATAGACGACAATCGGTGTCACCTTCAGAAAGTTAGGCTTGTAACTAACGAGCCTATTGGTTAATTGCGAAAAATCCTTCCATCAAAGTATGATGATCTACTAAAAAACTGAAAGCTTTTAAACCGTCAAGAATCCAAGACATTCCTACTCAAAAGCTGTAACACCGTAACACCAATAGCTTTGGAATCGACTTAAAACCATTATAGCAAGTTATTAGTAGACAACTTCATTTATTCCTCTTTCTGTATAAAATAAGTTGTTACAAACTCCTCTTAAACATACCCAGAATCCAAACACGAGATGCACATATCTCGCACTAGTAGGTCCTTTAAAAAGAAAAGAATCTAACATCAAACTCATTATAACAATACACAGAAACAATAAACAGTAAATCATAAAATAACTTTATACTCGAATAGTTTATTTGACATTCACTTTTACATGTGTCCATTGAAATGATTTATAGAAAACACTTTTAAGCAGCATTCATATATGAATCATAGTGCATCCACAGGTAGGAATTCCTCAATGTGGGGGACTTTACTTTTAAGAACAAGAATCTACTTTCGAGCAACTTGATAATGCAACTTCAAGTCATAATAATCACTTTACATATATACATCCAAAAGCCTTTATTAGAATCAATAAGGAAGAGACGATTATATGTCGCACAAACCAAAGAAAAACATTCAAAAACCACTTGTATTAAGATAAGTCACCCAACCCTCCCTGTATCACTAGCTTTTGTCTTGCAAACCACAAAACCCATATCCAAATGTATTCTTGATCTAGATTTACAAGGCAGGATCATGCCACTCATTGATGGAAAGGCAAAAAAAAGATAAAAACTAGCACAGAAACATAGACACTAAAGGCCACAGGAAATGATTTAGAAAAGAAACACTAATAAGATGGAACATAATAATAAAAGATTCAAAAAAACCTAAAACCCAAACCCTGTTAGAAGCTGAAAAACTATAGATGAGAGACGGAACCACCATATGGTTTTCAAATCTGGATCCCCCTACTTCTGTGTACATTCTCAAAAGACGGAATCCTGTTTGGGCAGCATTCTTCAAATGAGACAATTTGACAACTTTAATAAATCGAAAGGTCGAACGGGCTCCCTTTGAAACATGCTACCCGTGCACATGGCTGAATCTAGCAACCATTTGCAACCCCATTTACTACAATCTTTTTCTCTGTTGCAGGTTTCACCTCACCATTTATATGAACAGAAGTAGCTTCCTTGATTTCTTGGGGAGTTTCTGATGATTTTTGTGGTAAAGCCTCAATCTTGATGCCCTCTTTGGGTTTTCCTTCCCACACCTGTTGAAAAAAAATAAAATGGATATTACAACAAAAATAATTTAACTTAAAAATACATGCATGGAATGCAGTGATTAGACCTACCTGTTTATGGAACTGCTGTTGCTTTGCCTTCTTTTCTTGGATTCTCCTCTGTCGATCCTCGTAGAAATCAAAATCGTCTAATATGCATTGCTTGCTAGAATGCTCTTTGAAAATTTTAATCACCTGCAAACCCTGTTCTAGCTTCACCTGAACAAATATGCAAACATCTATCAAGTATTAACAGCAGTAATATCAAACAAGACTTAAGTATCAAACGAGTGTTATAGCAAAAATACCTCTTGGGTGTCCCTGCTATTGGTAACAGGCTTATTCTCATTGTTTTCAAGAGTAATGTGCTTCAACAAACTGTTTGGTAGATCCTTAACGATATGCCACTTCACAGGGAAGCAACCGATCCATTTATCTTGTTGCCAATACTCTAAGCTTTTGTTAAAATCAACCGGGCCCACCATCTCAGCAACACCAACAAATTGTCCGCTAGTATTGACCTAAAAACATATAAGATACAATTGCTTGTGAGATATATGCTAATAGATATTAGATAGTCGAAAGAACAAAGTCGACGTTAAACTTTGACAAAATGCTTACCGAAAAGAAAAGAAAAACAGGGCAAGATCCAGGCTTCTGTTGAGCCTCCTGGTATGCAGCATCAAGCTTCTTGTTTCCATTTTGCGTACTTGCCCAAACATTATACTTAATGCTCTTATGAACATCATCTTCACTATACGACTTAATAATGAAGAATTTAGCATCTTCATAAGCGTCTGGAAAATCAGGCTGGTTGTATTGCTCTCGGTTTGGGGCTGAGCCCACTTTCTCCTTAACCTCTGTCTCCTTCTCAACACCATCAGCAGGTGCAAGAGGTATATTTTGACCCTTCACGGCTATGGTGATTGGGGTCAAAACCTTTTGGCTCTTAATGGTTCGGGCTCTAGGTCCCCTGTTTAGTTCATTGAGACCATCACCGTTTTCATTGTTGTAACCAAAAAAACCGTTGCCCCGACCTCTAGGTTTGTACTTGTTATCCGCTGCAAGCCAACCACGCCCATTAGTTTGGGAATCATACCCATTAGACCCGTAACCATAGCCAGATCGATAGTTACTTCCGTATTGGCCATATAATTTGTTTGGATACATTCTGTTCATGTACCCACTTGCAGTATTTACACCTGACATTGGTCTTGGAGTCTGCAAACCCTGTAACAGCACAACTTCAATATTAGAAATTCAAAAATCTTGAAAAATTGGACTCAAATGGAAAAAGATTTAGCATTTTAGCCTACCATGATATGAGGTTGAGGACGAAGATTCTGATTTCTTGATGCAATGCCATTCCCGTTAATAACAGGAGCAACAGTGGCATTGTTTCTTGCTTGTCCATCAGAATACAACGGGGCTTCTAACCAGGGGATTGGGGAGTGGACCCCATCAAAACCGTACCTTGGATCTTGAAAACCATTTTGTGCACCCCTTCCATAAGAACCAATAGCATTGAAAGTTGAATTCTGATATGGTGTTGGCCTAATTGGTGTTGGACCAGTGGTTCCCTTGACACCAACACTGTTTACAATGCTATTCGAGTTCCCATTATTATCCACGGTCAATGGTGGTTGGTCAGCAGTTGCTGCTGGTGTATTCTCGCCTTTAGGAGGGATAGCAGCTGATGAGTAGGGTCCACTGGTTGGAGTCATTGGTTGGAAATAAGGACTGGGGTATTGGTAATGTTGAGCTCCATAGAGTTGACCATCATGACCTACTGTTGGCACAGGTGAAGCAGCAGGAGAATAAGGACCATATGGTGCATAACCATAACCATGATACATGTCCCCGTAAACTCCCTATAAAAAATCACATCCAATTATAATCATAAACATATTGCAAGTTGTTAAATAGTTATAAACTTATAATACAGATTATACAAGCAAGGTCTTACATGAGACATATCAACTCCCTCGGGATTTACAAATCTTGAGTAGTCATCCCAATCATTGGTGGTCCCATCATAACCTAAAAAACAAATTTACCACAAGATCAACAATAACAAAAACTAACTTAAGAATAAAGCGGCAAACTAACACATATCAAACAACAGCTTATTTATCTTACATATGATTACTGTATCGAATTACCTCCATAGTAATAAGCCGTAGACGGATAACCATTGGGAAAATAAGCCACCGTTGGATCCGTGAAATCAGGAATCAAAGGGGTAACTGACCTATCTAAAGTTGGGTTCTGCCCATTCCCGGTGTCGGCGGTATCACCAGCAGGCTACATGAAAATCATACATAATTAGCCTATAATTAAACTCCAAAATAATTGCTACCGTTAAAACAAGAATAACAACAATAGTATAGCATACTATTAGATAAAACCCAAACCTCACCTTCTTAGCGGGCTCAGGGATTTCCAATGTTTTTGATTGAGAATCCAAGGACAGATTCTTCAGCAAATCGGCAGCTTCTGTAGTAAAATAAGTAAAGGGAATCCACTTTTTTCAAGCAAACAGAATTGAACATATAAATGATAATAACAAATCCAAAAGCAAAAGCAAAAAAACACATCATACTACCTAAATCCTATTGAGTAAAAATAAGCTAACATTACCTAAATCCTATTGAGTAAAAATAAGCTAACATTACCTAAATCAAGATCCACTGGAATTTAAATTGAAACCAATTACAAAGGCTAACAGTGCAGTGAATTTTAAAATTACAACTAAAGATTCCCCCTTTTTCCCTGATTCCCCCATCGAATTATTATAATTACAGTAACAGTAAGCAGCTCATCAAGACCTTAAACTCCGAGGATTTCATACATATAAAACACACAATCATCAGTCAAAACACGCATAACTCAAAAAGAATACTTCTCATCTACGCAAGAATAGATCAAGCTAGAATTTCAGCACGATTACCACAAATCATAACTTCAAATTCATGTAGCATACAACCGACACCCATACAAATCAAGAGTAGACAGATCCAAGAACCAAGATTTAAACTTCTAACAAAGAACGCAGTACTAATCACGATACAGTAACAGATCAGTAGTTAAAAAGAAAAAGAAAAAAGGATACGATCTGCAGGGGGAGCAACGGTGGCCATGGATAGAGTTTTGATGATAAATTGATAGATCTTCAAAAACAGGGAGCGAAACCCCCTTTAAAGATTTGGGTTTTTGAAAGGGGATAGAGAGAAACCCTAAGAGAGAGAGAAAGATAGATTCAGCCGCCACGAAGAGCGAGGGTTTGGGTTTTTGAAGAAAGAGGATTTGATCCATCTGAAAGTGGTGATTCAAATAGCACCACGCCCTTTGAGAATATATTTACATTTTTAGCCCCTTCGATTTTGAAATTGATGGTTTTGGCTCCTTGAGTTCACTCACCCGCGGTGAAGATACGCGAATGTCTAGTCGGCTTGAAAGTCTTTGCTACGTGGACGGTAGTTACTGGTGGTATTATCGTCACTCGTGTTAAGATCGGTGGGTGTCATTGGTGGGTCATTCAGATTAGGTGACAGCAGGTGACTTTTACGAGTTTTGGAAATTCGAATTTTCTTTTATTTAAAAATAAGTATTCAAGTCAGGAAGGTTCGGTTTTTTCAAAAATAGTTTTTTTTTCTTCCTAATTAGACGTTTGTAACTTGTAATTTTGATAAGGTTAACTTAAACACAAGCTGAAAGCCTGAAACTAGACATGAAGATTGGGCTTAACTCCGAGTTAAAGCTAGTTATTATCTTTTTTAAAACTTTGTTCGTAAAGGAGTCGAAGATAAAGTTGAAAAATACAAACTTTGTACATGTGGGTTTGACTATTCTTCACGTTGTTCTTGGTGAGGAACACCTTGTAAAAGTTCTTGGATAAGGCATATATTGTAACACCGCTTCTGAAAACCGTGAATTTACTAAAAATTCAAACTTTTAACCCGCGTGGGTTCTTTCAAAATCATAATCATCAGATTAAGCAGCGGAATTTTCGTTTTAAAAATTACAACAGATAATTACATCGTATCATCCAAAACAACCGTTGGTGTTACCTAACACAGGAACCGACCATAACCACAATATTTACATCATACAAACATAGTGTTCC
>JAUEJL010097019.1:0-13603 GCA_032274825.1 Drosophyllum lusitanicum
AGGGAAACCCTAGCCCAGCTAAGGCCCATAAGGCCCATCAGGAATGTAATCTAATAAAATACATCCTATACAATGAACATTAACTATATTAATTCTAACAATTTCATTTGGAGACTTTTACATAACTGCATTCCTACTAAACCGGATTTATGTTTGAGGGGAATTGTGTTGCCATCAGATCTATGCAACATTTGTGATGACGAAAAGGAGACTGTTGATCATCTATTTGTTTCATGTACATGTGTTAAAGAAGTGTGGTTGTGGCTGTGGAATTGGTGTAGCATAAACATCGGTGAATGCAGTTACCTTAATCAACTAATATTTGAGGTACTGGACAACGAAAGAACAAGTAAAAAGAGGAAATTTTTTAGAAGCAGCAATGGGTAGTGTACTTTGGTTCCTTTGGAAAGCACACAACGATGTGGTGTTCAATCGGAAGAGTTTCACGGTAGCCATGCTGGTGGTGGAAGTCCAAGCATCTTTGTTTACTTGGGTCAAATATGGGGCTAAATGTAATTTGTTAAATTGGACCGTGTGATGTTGCAATCTTTTAGTATTATTTTAACTATGTTGTAAACATTATTGCTAGCATATTGCTACTGTTGATTTTAATATAACTAGGTGTTCTAGTCATGATCATGCCAAAGCTCCTTATCTAAAGTAATTTTCATTGTTTAAAAAAAATCTACGCTACTTAAAATTTTCTGCCATAAATAAATTTGTATTATTTACCATATCTTAATTGGTACCATTGAAGCTGCTCAAAAGTGATGTCATATGCATCATCACTTGAGCCTAAATCTACCTATTATATAAAAAGACCTCATACATTAAAAAAGTGACACATCACCCTTAAATAGTAATAAGCTATTCATATTTTTCAAACAATAAAAAAATGTTAATACTTAACCCATTCTTTTGTATATATATATGTGTGTGTGTGTGTATCTTGAAACATATTATATATAATAACAATTACGGACTGTTACGAAGTAACATGTTTTATATGATTTAGGATTGTGATTGTTGTGTACGAGCAACGTAGGGAGCTACGAATTGTCGGTAGGGATGCTGAATGTTGCTCGATTACTCCGGCTTGCTACATGGTGATAGTTGAGTGGATATAGGAATTTCATAAATTTATTTAATCAATTATTTGTATGATTTTTAGTTAAATATATAAATAACGATGTAACAATCATTTGTTTTTGACAATTAGATTGAAGAATTATAATGATTTGTATATGTTGAATACTTGAATACTTGAATTATATAAACATGTCTACTATTTTTTAAATTAAGATGATTACCCAAAAAAAGTTGATTAAAAAATATGGAGCATCCGTTAGTTACAAAGAGTGCTTGAATGGCCAAACAGGGTATAAGGTCATATATCGATACATTGTACAAGTATAGTGATGGCCTATGATTTACTCAAATGGTGACAAGAAAATAGATTTAAATAAATCTTCTCCATATTTATTGTCACATCACTATGTTTATTCGAACTTTTCTATTAACTTTAATATTATTTTAGAATTTTAATAATTTATGCACATACATATACTTTTTAATAAAACTGGGTTTTATATATATATATATATAAACACAAAGGTATAATAATTTATTTTGATAAAAAGACTTATAAGTTTTAACATATAAATTTTATAAAAGCAAACTTTAACCATCATGGGCCGTGCTAAAGAAATAACTAGTTTATTTTATACGTTATTGTTTCAATATTAAATTTATCAATTTAACATAAAATCATTTGATAAATAATAACTATGTATTTTCTAAAAGTTATTATAAATAGTGCAACATAATTAACTAACTATTATCAAGGTATATATGGTAGTCTAATTCTTGCGATATGCTCACCAACATTCGATCTAAGAATTAAGATTAATTATGTGCGTTTTTCTTTCGTTTAGTTAATTTCATATTGTGAATGCTTGATTTACTCTCTGCCACGGAACTTTGTTCTACACTTGGACGAGGTAGATGAGCTTCATTTTCATCAAAATTAACGATCGTATAACCTTCGTCTTTGACAATCATGTTAGGCACTATGATGCACGTGTATATGATATTTCTTATAAAACCTAATTTGTTGTTTAAAACATCCGTTAGTGTGATCACGTCCGGTTAGATTTAGACAACATTTTCAAAATTTTGACGATAACAATTTTAGTATTGGATTTCAAAATCTAACTCTACAAATCCTAGTAAATATATATGAATGCAATAAGTTTGCTAAAATACTATGAATTTTACTTAAATTAAGGTTAGAAGCATTGAATACATTTTTATAAGCATATTTATTGAACCAATTTTTTTGTAAAACAGTGATCAATTTTATAAAATTACACATCACCAACAAATGTTTTTAATGTTTAAAAAAATCGGTTGTCAAACAAGAAACATCTTCTGTGTGTAGAAAACATGCAACATGATTCTCACTATAAAACACCAATAATCCTATTTAGTAAAAGTTTTGATAATAGGAGAAAACATCTTGGATGCTTGTGCTTATGGATTACCAAGTTTCTAACCAAGATATATTTTTTGAGAATAAGTATATGGTCACAAATGACTATAAATTTAATCTTTGATGGAAGAAAAATTATATCATCTTGTTTTTATTGCAAGAAAAAATTTAAATTGTGGTTAAAAATATATTCACCACCTTTAGTTTCTACAGATAGAATGGACCGAACGGTTAGTAATATCCTTAAATTTTGAGGAATAAAGATCTATGCGTCTGAAGCCTTCTTTAATAAAGTAGTCATTGCTCCGCTTGCCTATTTAAAAACTTGCGCTTCTTTGGTGAATGTCTTGAACATTCAACAAGAATTACACCACACCAAAGCCAAACCACGCGTTTCCCGTAATGTGACGCCTGCCAGACAATACCGAAAGCCATATAAGCCCACCCGGCCGATTTACCATAGAAACGTTACATATGCCCTAAATGAGGATATCTGATTTTATGGCTTGTGTTTAGTTAGTCTATTCTGAAAGGATTTGCTGTTCCTTGCTTCTTTAAGTGCAGAAGGTATAGTTCTTTGTAAAGCTAGTGGTGGGCTTATGGCAAATTGATGTCATGCTTTATTTAGTTAGTTAATAATATGTATATTTTGAGGTGGTATATTCCTTTGTATTTATTTATTAATATAGTAATTTAATTGAAGTTATTGTCAGTCCAAAAAAAGAAAAGAAAGAGAATAATCTAAAGTTAAGTAGTCTAGATGGCGCAGTTTGCTTCGAAGGCTATTTTGAGTTTTGCGTTAGTTTTGCTGGTGTAGAAATGATGAAACAGAACCAGCCTTATAAACAGAACACATAGGACCGATTTTATAATTTAGATTGGGATGATCAATGGTTGAGATTACGACTGCATATTCGATTTACGTCAACTGCATATTCGATTTACGTCAACTGCATATTCGGTCATAATTTCAACTATTAATCATCCAAATCTAGCTAAAATTGGTTCTATAAATTCTGTATATAATAAGACTGTTTTTATACTAAAATGTACTTTACTATTTAATTTGGGATAAGAATTTATTGAAGTAAAATCGGTCTAACTAGATTTACTTTAACAAAATGGGCAAATGCAATAATTTTAGTTTTCTTATGTATATATGATAGATATCATATTGTTTAGATGGGTAAATATATTATTTTAAAGTTTAGAAATAACTTATATACTTCGGCAAATAGGGTGGGTTTGGGTAAACGATTGGTCTCTCCGTTCCTATGTATAAAACATGCATGTGTCCCCGTTTAAAAAATCGCATGGATATATATAATTAGGGATCTTCAGATAAGCGGGGAAAGTACGGAAAATTGGGTATATCCGTTTAATATATGCAGTTAATTTTCATAGCGTGAATAACCATTTAACTAAAACACTCACTTTTTCACCATGTGGACAGTGGACCCTTGTCACCTTTTAACTTTTTTTACGTTTTCCCAAAAATAATTATACCAAAATTATTTATCTAATACACAGAATACTAAAACAATTAGATACTCACACCACAACATATCACTAATTCGTTACTGATGTTAGCTTTGTTTCTGTGGTTACTTTGATTCTCAATAAGTATCTTGGAAGCAAAATTATTAATTATGAGTCAACTAGTTCAAACTTGTCCAGATTTTGCTTAGATTCTAGATGTATGTTAAATTTGTTTGCTCTTTGTTGAGGAAAAAGTCTTGATTGTATTAATCAAATACACAAGTTATAATGAAAGAAGTATGGAGTAGAAGAGAAGATCAAAACAAATAGATAGTGGACCAAGACCCGTGTTAGACAAGGTTCCCTTATAACAAATTCGACGTATGTTTCCCAGTGGGTAATAAATTGCTCGTCATGACGAGCATAATTGTTCCCGTTGTGTGCGTTATAAACTCGTCATAGGGTTTGTTGTTTGGCTCGTCATCTGGCGTGTCGTCGTCGTGGTGACGAGCTACGGATGTGACAGTTAGTTATGACATTCATAACTAGGATTGTTTGGTCATGAAATAGTCATATGCTGAAAAAATTGATGTAACAATCAGTCATGGAAGTCATGCATTTCAAGACTACGAGTGGTCTTATTTAGTACCAAAATACAAAAGATAAGAGATAGTAAAACGTATTTATTATATAGCTTATCATATAAAATGGACTAAATTAAATGCTCGTGTGATACACAAGTTAGTTTAAGAAAATATTAAAAAATAATAAAAATATATTAAATAATTATAAAACACGAATGACATGATAATTAAGAAAATGACGATAGACGGCGTCCGCACTCAGATTGGCGGTGAAAACGTCGATGCGAGAGGATGACAGATGTGAAGGTAGATAAATGGTATCATGATACTAAGAGACTTGATTGTATTTCTTGTAAAATTCATCGATAATTATTGTTACAATTAAGGACAATAAGGTAATTAAATGTTCATTGGATATAATTAAAAAAATAAAATGATTATAAATTTTCTAATGACAAAACTAAGAATTTGATTGAATATGATATTTTGAAATATTATAAAGGATAAATATGATATTTATAAATTAAGGTAGACAAATACAATATTTTATGGTTAAGAAGGGCATGTACGAATCTCTAATAATTATGATTTAAATTAAAGTCAAAATTTAATCCAATTTTAATCAAATAAAAATCAAAGTTGGATTTTAATTTTTATCAAAATGAACGGTTAAGATTTAATAAATAAAAATTTTATTTAAATTTAATTGATAAAATTATCCAATAGATTTAAATTAAAAGATGTAGAAAAGAAAAGTTTTTATGTCAATCAGTTTAGTAGATATAAACACAGTGTAAATTAACTTTTCATTAAGTTACATTTTGTAAATAAAAAATTAATATATTAATTTTTAATTAAATAACATTGACCAATAATAAAGTTAATACATTATAATTATTTTGTTCTTATATAAAAATCAGATCATATGGACTTCTTATTGTAATTGTTTTATACTTTTACATCTATATATCCTGAAAATGGTAGACTTGATAAAACTTACTCTTTGTTATAAATATATAAATATAAATATATGGATTAACATATTTTCAACATAAACAACTTATTGTTAACTTTTCAGTTAAATCATTGTCTGCCAATTAATGAAGCATGGTAAAAGAATAGTAGATTTTATAGTATAAATACCCCATATTGTAATGAAGAAAATACACCTCTTATATGAACTTTCATAAGTTATACAATTCTCTTACTTCTAACTCTATCAAAGTTCTAAGGTTATTTTGTTAATATAGAGCTAATATTTGTTAAAATTATAACACCTTATCAGCAAGAAAGTTTTGACTTCTTAATGCCATAGTCGCTAGCCATCTCAAACTCCCCAAACGCCGCTGCCCTACTCACGCTATCAAATAGTTTTCACCATTTTCATACTCCAAGACTACCACCGGCATTACATACAATCTTAAACACTAGCTTGCTGCCATATTGACACTCTCCGATATTTACAAAAGTTTGATGATATTAATTGCATTTAAACTTTGATAAATATCAAATATGACAAATTATATATTTACAAACATTTGGACCTTTTATAAAAAAACAGTCAAATAAATAAGATTCAGACGTTTGAATTATCTCTTATTATTCAGACATTATATTTAAATTCAGACGTAAAACCTTTTAAAAAACAAACGACATCTAACTTTCATCTCCAATTAACAACTAATTATATCAAAAACACGGTAAATGACCAAATGGTCTAGCAATCTCAAGGCGATTTCAAGGTTCAAATCCCACTATGAATATTTATGTATATTAGGATGAGTGTATGTGCTTACCATAAAAGAAAAAAAAAAGGGTAAATGCTAAACATCCACAGAACGATTCACATTCCCGTTGTGTATAGTTCATTAGTTCGTTAAAAGACAACGAAACAAGGGTTCTATTATTTGGTGGTGTGTTGGACACTTTTCATAAAGATGGGGTCTACTTGAAAATTACACAATCTACCCCATTTCTTCGTTTCCTCTCTCTCTCTTTCTCTTTTTCTCTCTCTAGGTTGGTATAATTCTTTTTAATTTTTCTGGGAAGATTTGAACTGGTCATTCTTTTGTAGAGATTTCTTTTATTATTTCCGAGTAGTAGACATAACTAGGTGGTATTTTGCTTGCTTTTGAACTGAGATTATCTCATACAGCTTGCACACTCTCTTTCTCTGTGTCTCTTTGTATTCTTTCTAAATCGTGGGTGTGATCTGAATCTCCTATTAACTGTTGCAAAGCATCAAATTTCCCAAAATTTTACCATTCTTTTTGTCAAATTTCAGAATTGGGTATACGAGTTTTCATTAAAAATTCAATCTTGCTAGGGTTTTTGTTCGATGGATTATTTTTGTTGTATGCAAGTCAAAGTCCATTCTTTCTACCCTTCAGCCATGTGAGGCGAGTGTTTAACAAAGGACCTGTCACCATCTCCCATCTTTTTTTCAGATGGGTTATGATTATCACATCTGATTTTTCAAGAAAATTTTGTTGAAATTTGATGATACCCACTGGGATTGATTTTAGGGTTTGTTTTTGAAAGATGAAATCTGATGATGAAAAAGGGGTGGAGTCTTGGTATGTTGTAAAATCAAAGGGAAAGAAGAACAATAAGCATAAAAAAGATGATGAAATTGGTGTAGTAGATGAAGAGGAAAAGGGGACTACCACTGGATGTTGGAACAGGTGGAAATTAATTGGCAGCTGTATTTCTTCAAGATCTAAAGTTGATACTTCAATCAGTGGCATCAGTACTCACTGTGGTAATTTCAATTAATCCCTTCAATTTTGTTTTCTTTAAAGAATATAATTTATGTAAGAATGTTCATAGACTTGAACTGTATCTTTTGTACTTGTGATTTCTTTTAAAGTCATTTAAATGCTATATATAAAGGGTATCTAAAATGTTTTAGGTTGGGGGTTCATTGACCTAGGCTCTATCAAGAACTCTTCAATTAGGTTTAGGGTTTAGATCCGATTTTGTGATCAAATTTAGGTTGTTTCTGTAATCTGGGAATTAATTATGATGATGCTAAATTGAATGATTGGTCGGGTTTTTGTAGCAAACATGGGTTGTTTTAAACTGTCCTTTGAAAGTGACCATATGACATTCGATAACCAGAATCAAATAATTACCAAAGTAAGCTGTATATGATAGTGTTTTGATGTGATTTTACTGCTGGCAGTTCTTATAATCGTATAATCAAATGTTTCATTGTTTGTCTGAATAATTTTAGGAATTAATAGATAAAAGAACCATAAAAGAATTGCCATTGAACTAAAGAAAAGACGGTGAATGCGAGTAAAAGTCTTTTTTAGTTAGGTTAGAAAGAGGTAAATATATCAGTTCTGTGGCAAATTATCTAAGGGGTCTTTGTTTTAGCTTATCTTGGGCTTATTAATAAGCCGGTTTTCTGATCTCTAGCTTATGTTTTGAATTATGAGCTTATTATGACTTATAATGACAAAATAAGCCGAACTTATGAAAAATAAGCCTTTAATAAGCTAAAACAAAGTAACAAACACCTCCTTAGATAATCAAAAATAGAATCTGTTTGAAACACTTAAAAACTGATTATTGTGACTTCAAGTAGCAATAATCAAATAATTAGTTTCAAAAGCTCAAATCAGAACATTTCCTTGTAGTTTCATAATTATTTCAAAATGTTAATGCTTGCAAACTATGGTGTTTTTTATTTGGCTCTTTTTTTTAAATAGAAAGTAAATCAACAAATGATACAAGCAAAGATCAACCGGTAGTTCCAGTAGTGTCATCAACTACGACAAGTACAGGAGAAAGCAATTCATCAACCCAAAAATTTGAAGAGGAATTAAAAGTCGCTTCTCGCCTTCGGAAATTTGCATTCAATGATTTAAAAATGGCAACTCGAAACTTTAGACCCGAAAGTCTTCTTGGTGAAGGAGGTTTTGGCTGTGTATTTAAAGGGTGGATTGAAGAGAATGGGACTGCACCAGTGAAACCGGGTACCGGGCTCACCGTTGCTGTTAAAACCCTCAATCATGATGGGCTTCAAGGCCATAAAGAGTGGCTGGTTGGACATTTACTATCCAATTCTTTTACTTATTTTTTGTTTACATTATGGAAGTAGCAAAATTGGCATATCAAAACGGGTTGGTTTGATTCCAGACACACATCAAAGAGATTTAATTTTCTAATAAATATATAATGTGTCAAATATGATTACCATAAGTTATATTATTCTAATGATAATCTGATTTTTGAATAAAATATTTCAGGTGGTTTTATATCTGGGGTGACTTTTGACCCGTTTCTTTTTTAAGCCAATGTTTTGATTTTACCCGATTGACCATTTATACATAAAAACATATCCCCTGATCAACCCATTTTTATAGTAAATTGGTCAAAGTTGCCACTTCTATGTGTTACTATGAGACTTAGTTTTGTATGAAAACTGATGTTATTGGCAGGCAGAAGTAAGTTATTTAGGTGATCTTATTCATCCAAATCTGGTTAAATTGATCGGTTACTGCATTGAAGATGATCAAAGGCTGCTAGCGTATGAGTTCATGCCTCGAGGGAGCTTGGAGAATCATCTGTTTAGAAGTAAGTTGGTTGTTTGCTCTTATATTGTTGATAGACTCAAAAATCGGTAAAAGTAGTGAATATTTTTATGCTATATTCTGTTTGTTCCATGAAAATTGCTGTGTTTGACACTACCTGTAGCTTAATAAATGTCTGATTGTCTGATGCCATTTACGAGTGAATAGATTTGGAATTTTGTGAATACAAATAAATAATGTTAAAGTATATGGAAATAAATTTTGCTGATTTATTTTGAGCTACTAAACTCTATTTCTATAAGATACATAGCTCTTAAACTAGGAAACCAAATAAAATTAAACTAGAACACTGAACTAAATTAGATCAAATCAACCTGTCTTAGTCTACTGACATATATAACCAAATAGCATCTCTTGTGATTGCAATATGTTGGTGAGATGTTTCATGTTTGTAATTTGTGCCTAATTTTGTAGGGTCTTTGCCTCTTCCATGGTCCATCAGAATGAAAATTGCACTTGGGGCTGCAAAAGGTCTTGCTTTTCTTCACGAAGAAGCAAAAAGACCCGTGATTTATCGTGATTTCAAAACCTCCAACATTTTGTTAGATGCAGTATGCAACACGAGACTCATCAACAATTTGACTTTTATAGATTCTGACTTAGGATTTTGTATTTCTAATGATTGAATTTTCCAGGAATATAATGCAAAGCTTTCTGATTTTGGTCTTGCTAAAGATGCCCCGGAGGGTGATAAAACTCATGTATCTACTCGAGTCATGGGAACGTACGGTTATGCAGCCCCAGAATACGTAATGACAGGTTTGACTTTCCTTTGTCTTAGTTATCTTTGGCTCTTTGCGTTTCTTGTCTTGTATGATATAAACACTCGGATCTTTTGGGTTATTTTCATGTAGGACATCTTACTGCAAAGAGTGATGTATATAGTTTTGGTGTCGTTTTACTTGAAATGTTGACTGGTAGAAGGTCAATGGATAAAAACCGTCCAAACGGTGAACACAATCTTGTTGAATGGGCTCGACCGCATTTAGGAGAGAGGAGGAGGTTTTATAAGCTAATAGACCCACGGCTCGAGGGTCATTTCTCCATAAAGGGAGCCCAAAAAGCGGCTCAGTTGGCATCCCGTTGCCTGAGTCGGGACCCTAAAGTCAGACCACTAATGAGCGAAGTTGTTGATTCTTTGAAGCCGTTGCCAGCCCTTAAGGACATGGCAAGCTCATCATATTACTTCCAGACAATCCAAGCCGAAAGGGTCGGGGCGAGCCCGAATGGCAGAAACGGTGTCCGTACTCAAAACGGGTCGTTTTCAAGAAACGGTTCGCAACATCCAAGAAGCCTCTCGATATCAAGTAGCACACGCGCATCGCCGTTTCACCAGCAGTCGAGTCGAAACTCACCAAAGCCGAATGAGAAGCTATAGAGAATGGCGTGTCGGGTATGCTAATTATCGGTTTCTTTTACTAGTATTATTATTATTTTTAATATTCCCCTCTAAAAATTTAGTTGTAATTGTCTAAAGAAATATAAGAAACAACAAAAACAGATGTGGCATTGATGTTGTTGTGAAGAATTTAGAGTGATCATGGCAGTGTAATTTATGAGGAGCTGTGAATTTATTTTAGAAAGAGTTTTATTTCTTTTTTTCTGCTAAAAAAAATGATTACTTTTTCAAGAAGCCCTTCGCTGTGTATCTCGTTTTTCCTTCTTTTTGCCTCGACTTTTTATGCAGTGATGAATAGATGAACATGGGTGTTGAGCTGATTTGGGGTCCTTTTTTAGTGATTTGTATTAAATAATAATCATTTTCTTTGAGCAATTTTGGCTCCGGTCCTTCTTCCAGTGGGGTCCACCTCTTCCTCTCACGACTTCTGTGCATAGGTGGTTGGTTACCTGGTTCGTTTGTCAACACGGACTTTCTGGATCCGCTCTCTCTTGTTGTTAGGTCATCGTCTTGGATTCTCTTGTTGATGGTCTAAATGGAAAAGATTGTAATATCTTTACGGGTTGGATCCTTCTTTCTCACATATCAGATATGTCACATTAATTAATTACTGTTTGTAAATTAGAGAATCAAGAGGTTTCATCCATATTTATGACTAATATAATGATTAAAGGTATGTAAGCATGTCATGATTGGTAGGTAGGGGTGGGGGTGGACATCAAAGACTCCCATGGCAATAGATACTGTTTCTTTTTAGAATATTGGCTAAATGAATTGCTGGAGAAACATAAATAAATTGTTTGGGTTACTTGATATTTGAAGTATTTGATTATAAGTTTTGGAATATTTAGTAAACAACATGGCAATAGCAAAGTCAATTCCTTGTAATAAGAAGTAATTTGGAAACAGGAGTACTGATAATGACAAAGTTTTCATATAAAAAAAGGTAAGACATTAAGATGGTTGTGGTTCATGTGTGTCTACTATAAAAATGGGTTGTTATATTCTGTTAGTTTAAAATAAAATAAAAAAAAGATAAAAGAGAATTAGCATATTTTATAAAACAAAATAAAATCTTTCAATATAAATAAAATACTAACATATATAATGTTTATTGGATGATTCTAACACTTTATTTAATAAAATCAATTAATTGCTTAATTTTGTATGTCCATTTCATATATGTCATTTTTAAACATTCATATTTGTCTACCCTAATTTACAAATATTATATTACTCTTTATAACATTTTAAAATATCATATTTAACCAAATTCTTATTTATTATTTTTAAATATTTTTTTTTAATTATAACCAATAAAAACTCGATCTTTTTGCTCTAATTGTAACAATAATGATCGATGACTTGTACAAGAAATTCAATTATGTCTCTTTTTATCATGATACCACGTTTTTGCCGTCACGTCTGCCCTCAACCTCTTGTTGATGCTTCCACTGCTGGTCTAGGTGTTAACGTTGTTTGCAGATATTTTCTTAAATTTTCATTTATTTTGTGTTTAGAATTATTTAATATCTTTTTATTACTCTTTAATATTTATCATTTTTTAAATCACCCCATGTATCATATGGACATTTAATGTAGATTTTTACTATAATAAATCAAAAGTTTGAGTTTTGGCATAAATAAATGTAACAGATATATCAATAAATATTTATAATTAGTATTGTTATATGTCTTGATTCGAATCGAAGAGAATAATGTCATATAAAAGATAAACGGAGAGGTTTTTCTTGTTCAGGTTACCCAGTGACTCAGATGTATGCGATTTAACCGAGATATTCTCGTAACGGTTTCCGGACCCTTCCCTGACCACCTCCAAGATGTTTACCTAGAGAGATTCTAACCTAAAATCTCTTTGAAAACATCAGGAGACATAACCGCTAGGCCACCTTGGTTGTGGTTAAGTTCATATAAACTATGTAATTAAAAAATAAATCTTATACGCCTTTTATTTTTAAAGGGAAAAAAAATACCTGTAGAGCAAACCTGTTTTTTGGTTTTTTGCTTTAGAGATGGATGACTGAATTAATTTAAATTGACGCACAGTTTTCTTTTATATTTTGTATTGATATGTTCTTTTGTGTTTCTTTTCTTTAAAGTTCTAATTTATAATAGTTGCTAATATTTAAGTATTAAAAATTAATAGTATATACTTTTTAGATTGTATAAATAATTAAAATGGTCAAATTCTAAAAGAAAACCAAAAAGCATGTCATAATTTATCATGTAACCAACCTTGAAACCACATGTAGTAGGTGTCCTCAAGCTCGTCATACACCCCCATTTTCCTTGGTCAACTTGCTGTCACCCATTAGGGGTGGTCGTTGTTCGGCTTGTCATCCGATACCTCGTCATTCGGGTGACGAGCTCCTTGTTCAGTCATCCATTTTCTTTTTTTATTTTTCTAACCAATTAGATCAATCTAAATTAATATTACACAGGTCTAGTAATAATAATGATGATGATGATGATGTTAAGGTTAATCATAACAGTCATGAGTAGGTCTGCTTACAACAAACCCTATGGTATAACTAACATTAAAGATTATGTGCCACTCACTTTTAATATGTAAACGAGCCGAGCTACTCGCGAGCTATTCGAGCTCGGATCTTTAAAAGCTCGAAACAAGCCGAGTCTTAACGAGCTCGAGCCTAGATTAAAAGCTCATTTAATAAACGAGCCGGGCTCAAGCTCCAAGAGTGGGCTCGCGAGCTTAAACGAACTCCATATATAATATAATTTATATTTTATCTTATAACTTATTTAAAAGAAAAGGATGATGACATCATCCTTTTCAAAAAATTATGTTTTTAAGAATGATGACATCATCCTATTTATAAGGAATTTTATAAATATGTTATAAGATTGGAGGGAGCTGGATGAAAATTGTGGGAGGTTTTTATAAAAGATATGATGGGCTTTTAAGAAAATGTGAGAGAGTTTTATAAAAATTGTATATTAATGTAATTAATTATAGGTTATTTATAAATTATGTTTAGTAACTTGTGATATATTTTGTTTAGAGAAA
>JAUEJL010097030.1:0-13603 GCA_032274825.1 Drosophyllum lusitanicum
GGGGATGGTTCAAACAAGAACTGCGAAAACCAATCATGGCCGTTCGTTTTGGATAATGGAGTTCATAGATGAAGAGCGTGGGGGGATTGAGTGTGGCAGGGTGTCTATAAGGAATTCATGGGTGGGCAATTCAATTGAAGGAGGGAGAATTGGACGGCTAAGATTGGTTCTCGTGGTTCTCGCAATAAAAACGGTTCTCAAATTAACTTTTCAATATATATATATATAGGGGAGGTTTATGCGAAAAATGTTTTATTTGCGAAAACTACGAGAAGCAATTGCAACCATTGATTGTTTTTTGATCTTGTGGTTCATATTAATCATTATTAATATTTTTATTTAATTCAAAAGGGTAAATTAGTAAAAAAAAATATTTTTTCTCTCTTCTCTCTAGTTAATTTCTCTCTCTCTAATTAACTTTTTTTCTAGATTTTTTTACTTTTTTGTTTTTATTATTTTCCAAATTAATTCTTTTTTTTCAAGAATTTTCTTCACATATTCAATTATTTATTAATGAATCATAATATTTTAGTAGCATTTTTATCTTTTATTACTGAAAATTATAATTAATATTTCTGTTCAACCATGAATTTATACTTTTTTTCAATAACGAACAACCTAAAAAAACAAAAAGAGCCTAAAAATCTGAGTTTACTAATAAACAATTATTTAAACAATCTAAATATACACACACAAGTTCTATTCACTAATAAACGAAACCATCACCATTAAACAAAAGAATACCATATAAACTCAAACAAACCTATATTTTATGAAAAAGAACACTTGTTCAACGATGAATATTAAAAAAA
Organism: Drosophyllum lusitanicum; assembly: GCA_032274825.1. Classification (NCBI taxonomy): domain Eukaryota; kingdom Viridiplantae; phylum Streptophyta; class Magnoliopsida; order Caryophyllales; family Drosophyllaceae; genus Drosophyllum; species Drosophyllum lusitanicum. Next base: position 813 of record JAUEJL010097030.1, read on the forward strand.
ACTTTATATTTCTGAAAAAGAAAAAACCCCAAAGATTTATAATGAACAACAAGATATTCATAATGAACAACATTAAGATAAAAACCCAATAAAGATTTTGAAAGTTGCTATATTGGAGAAACAAACACAAATACAAACATAAAATTGAACTCTAAAAAACTAAACATCATGCTTATGTTCCCTAATGAACAAAAATCTTTTAAACATAACGTATTTGCTCACTTGCATTCTAGATAGAATAAAAAAAAGAAACATAGATGGCGATATTGTTCATAAAGAAAAAACCTTCTACAAGAAAGAGAAAAACCTTTCAAAGTTGGTAATCATGTCTAAAAGAAAAAAAACTTCCTTGGAGATCTTCTGTTCACTATTAAACATGATATCAATCAACAATCCTGATGTCGGAATCCTCCCCTGATAATCGTGGCTTCATCAATATTGAACATTGTTGAAGAAAAGATGAATGACATGCTTCTTGTTCTTTAGACGGTGACGACGATGAAACCCTAGGTGTTAGAAGGCGGCGGCGATGAAACCCTAGTCGTTAGGTGGCGGTGATGAAACCCTAGGCATTAAATGAACAACGATGAAATGCTAAGCGTCAGTGGATGAAACCAAAAGGAGGTCGGCATGGATCTATGGTATGTATCACTCACTATTCAGAGTGTATTGCTTCATGGAAAATTCATATGCATCCTCCATTAAAGAAAAAATTGTGGATTTGGAATATCAACCAAATCATATGCAAATTAAAAGGAGGTATACGGCTACTGGAAAAAAATATCTACATAAAATTAGTAGATAGGAAGAATATTTGTAAAAAGTCAAATTTGGAAGGTAGATAAAGAAGATATTATAGGGACTACATTTAATTAAATATAAATTAATTAATAAGAATCATAGTAAAAAGATCTTACTACCCTCTTGAATTAAAAACAATTAGTTAAAAACTAGTGGCTCATAACGTTTCTCATAATTTTCGTAAATAAAACACTTTTCGCATAAACATTCTTTTATATATATATATATATATATATATATATAATTAGGTTGATAAGACATATATATTAATACTAATATTGTGAAAGATAGTACATATCTAATTAGGTTGATAATCAAAGTTATGAAGCTAAAACTTCGAAGTTCAGATATTAAATAATCAAATCACTACAAACAATATATTATAGATGTAAAGATTTTTATATTAAAGAAGTATAAAGATTCTATATAAATTAATACTTTTAAGTTTATATTAGGTAGCATTTCTTTCGCAGAATGTTTCTGAAGAAATTGAAATCTATGACGGAACTGGAATCTGTCAGAAATTGGAATTTAAATTTGTGATCTGTTTGGTTGGCAAGAAATAGAATTTGGAGTTTGGTTTCAGTAATATAAAATGGCAGAATTGTCCTTCTTCTTTTTTTTTACTTATTTTTAGTTTGTTTTATAATTTTTATTTAAAAATATATTATATAAATTATAAAAATATTAAAATTTTATTTTATTGATTGAGCATTCATATAAATAAATTATGAAAATCACGCTAATAAACATTATAAGTTAAAATCATTAGAATACACATCCGTATAAATTCAAGTATCATCCATCTCAAAGCATCGCCTTTTCAAATCATCAGTTTCACATTGTAAGTCGGACAAATTCAACATTGTGGAGGAAGGCAGAGAGAGAGAAAGAGAGAGAATGGAGACTCATTTGAGGCTGAGGCAGAAGGTGGCGACTGTGGAGGAAGGTGGCAACGGAATGGAGAAATCTGTCAACTATGATTGATGAAGAAGATGTTGCGGTGGAGGGTCTAGAGGCGGTGACGGAGGGTCTGGAGGCAGGGAGGGAGAAGGCTGTTGCGGATGGTCTAGAGGCAATGGAGGGAGGCGGCAGTGGAGGGTCTAGAGGCGGAGGAAGAAGCCGTCGGTGTTTGGAGGGTAGAGTCGGCTCACGTGTTATGTCGATTGAATTAAATATATTAGGACTATAGAGATGTTTAAAGATAACACGGTAATATTCCACATTCCCTCATTCAAAAGATTTTAAAATCTTTTCATCTAATGATGAAATTCACTTTCCCTCATTTGATGGATTTCAATTTTTTCAGATTCCCGCATTAAAGTAAATTAAACACAGGAATCCTTAGAAATTGGATTCAAATTTTTTAAAATTTCAAGTATTCCTGTAAACCAAACGCTATTTTAGTGTTATCGACATTAAAATCAAAATTTTTAAAAATAAAAAATTATAAAAGAAAATTAATTCATAGAATGATAAAAAGTTAAAACTTTAATATTAGTTTGTCAAATAATACAAATTTTAAAGCTTTAAACCAGGAAAGCAAAACCCTTAAAAACCAAAAGAAAAAAAAATGCACAAAAAAAGATTGCAAAAAAGTTTAATTTGTAAAATAATAAGAATTAAAAGGTTTGAAATTAATTTTATAAAAAAGTAAGAATAAGATAAATTTAGAAAATAAAAAGAATTTTTAAACTTGTATAAAGAAAACGTCTTTAAAACTAAATAGGGAAAAAAAAGGTACAAACATAACGTACATATTGTTTGAACACGGGTCACTCCCACACTATCCAACGCCCATACCAGCTCGACCAGCTCACTTTTTTTGTTTTTGCATTTTTCCTATATATAAAAATAACCACTGTTAGCAGGAAAAAGACAAAAAGAAATTCTGCAACGAACGAGTATTAAAACTAGGTACAAATTAACATTATATTATAACTTTATTTTTCTTTTTCTTTTTTTTCTTCATCTTTCTCTCTCTATATATTTTTTATTAATGTTTGATGTTGGTCGAAGAGGATTAGATGTGGGGTAGAGAGAGTTAGAGGTAGGAGATAATATGGATATTGATGTGGTAATGGGTTAGAAAGGGTAAGTGGGGGTTGGATGTTGATGGTACTACCAATTTACTTATCAGAAAACAAAACGACACCCAAAACTACACACATAATTTAAGTACTAGAGGTGATAATAATATTGTGTTCAAATTGACGTGTTACTAATCGGATGTCACGAAAGAAAATAAAAATTTAAAAGAAAAAAAATATTAAAATGACCCGACTATTAGAGCATACGGAGTGGGCTAGTAATATGGCGTGGATGAAGCCCATCGCGCTGTGGTGGAAGGAGCCGCCACTCCATGACGGCGTGGTGAAAATTTTGTGTGGCCAGCACCCCTAGCGCGATTCCTATGTGAATCAAGTATTTAATTTTTTTTCGTCTAGCTGTTATGCATGAGGTGGGAATTTTTTGTAAAAAAAAAATGGAAAAGACAGAGGATGAAGAAGATGAAGATGATTGACCCCATCAAAGTAACATATAAATAAAAAATAATCGAGGCTACGTGGCAAAATTACATATATGGGTTTTTGGCCCAACTTACATATTCACTAAATTTTTAAATGAATTTTATTATTTTTATTTTAAAGTATCATTTTATTTTTATTGAGTATTATTAATTTAAATATAAAATTAATAAATAATCTGGGTTCCAAAGTTTGATGCGGTGGGGAGTAACAACTACTAGATAGTGTGAATAAAAAGCTAAGCTCACCCAAAGTGTAACCACTCGTACGTAGCGGTAAATCCGAAGCATTTCGGGTTCATTTGAATTGTTTAGGTTGATTCGTAAAAGGTGTTACTTGGTTTTGGATACTCATGTCCTTAGAATGATACGTTCCATGGACCAGGCTGCATAAGCCGAAAGTATGGCACTTATGTGCAGTTGTGCACCATTATGACATTCGTTTTCAGTTGGTAATCACAAAAGCAAGATTGGTGTTTAGGTTTAGGGTTCTTTATTTCAAGATGGGTGGTCAGTCTTTCGAGGTATATTGTGAACGCGCAGGGCTAATTCCGGAACCCGTTGTTTTTTATGAGCTTTTTAAACTGTTGATACCATTAGTTACCTGAATCTTTATCATTTCTACAGAAGAGGAGGAACAGCACAACTGGACTTTTAGTGCTGATCAGTGATCAATTTGGAGTTGCAATTGGTACTGGTTTGAACTCTTTCCACTTATGCTTTTTTTTGCTCCTAAACCTCATCGTATCCCGACTGTCCTAATTCCTTTCAACACCGGTTATTCAAATGGAGACCATGACCTAGCTTGCAGTATGCTTGAGGTATCTAATACCTGGGTCAATTTTCTGAGGAATTAAGAAAGAAAGCCAAAGACATTTGCTCTAAGAACCCATTTTCGCTTAAAAAGGTAAACCAGTAAATTTGAATTTTAGGTCTAATACCCCTTTGAACAACAATAAACTAAAAATGAAACAGTGACATCAGTTAAATGAGGATGATAGACATGTTCTTAAACATCACTGGTTATTGTTTTCACCTTAGCTTTTACCTTTTTAAAGTGTACTGTTTTTTGCTTTCATTTTAAATGTTTAATGGGGGAATGATTAAGTTGAGCAATGTTCTTTGGTTATGTACTTATGTTTTGCTAACATTACAGATGAAATTGTAACAATTCTACCATCAATATAACCACTGAAAACAACGGATAATAAGATCAAAAGCAAGATACATACCTTTGAGGTTCAGGATTATTAATTCAACATTAGATCTTAAGAAATCATGATCATTTGTTTTGAAAATTTGAGAGAAATGTAGAGTGAGAAAGAGAGGGAAGCAGGGCATACGAGATAACAGACAGTTAAGGAGAAAGAAGGTATGCACATATTCATTGGTGTGTAAAGGTGGTGGGCAGGGGATGGAGAATTGGAGAGGTGAAGAATAGCAGTCAACTATGGAGCTAACATGTCGATTTTTCAAAGCTCTGTTGGAGCCAATGTGTCCATTTCTCAGGCCTACTACAGCAAATAAAGGCATATTTACACACTCAAGCTATATATTAGCCGTAGGTTTGTATTAAAAGGACAAATGTGTATAAAGACCCAAAACAACATATACGAGATGATACATGATGAAATGCTTATACTAAAAGGCAACTAAAAAGTAAAACTACCTGATCAAATAGCACTTGGAATCATGTAAACCCAACTTCAAAACATGCATTCAATGACACGTCTATAGAGACCCTAACAAAACATTTGAAAAACTCAAAAACAAATAAACATCATTACCTTTAAAGTTTAAACCATTCAACACAAAGTAGTAAAATCAATTATGAACAAATGTTTATATTGTCCAACACAGCAAGCATTATTGATTCATCATTGAACTCCGACCTCGGATGTAAAAAGCCAGCCAGCTTTAGCTTAACTGTTGCCAAAATCGAGCAAAGCAACCATAAATCCATAATAGATGATTAAAACATCCCAGGCAATATCTAAGGTCGTTACTTCTCTTCAACGAGATATCCCAATTTTATCAAGCATCCATAAGCATAACTTTTAATGCATACTCCGATACTCGAGAGAAAACATATTCAACTAAATATAAAACATAATTCACTTAAATAAAGATTATCAAGAAACATTTTGTAGAACAAATTTTAATTAATGAAAAAGTAATTAAAGGACTCACGAAAAGCTTGAGGATGTTCTTGGTGAGAAGAACAAAAAATCTTTCTTTCTGATTTGTTATTAACAAACAATAAGATGCCAATGAACAGCTTCCCTTGACAAAATAAGCTTGTCTATAATAAAAATGACTATGTGATTTTATATATGTCTGATGTTTTATCTGATGTTTGTGTTTGAAGACGTTGGTGACGCTGTCACATATTAGGCTTTGGATCTAGCTGCCGATACCATCATGAGAAAAAGGTATGAAAGAATCTTTATAATGATATAAGAAAGATTTTGCTTTATTATATATTAAGTAAAAAAGATGATGTAATAGTTATTTTGCTTTATTATATGTTAAGAGAAGATTAAGATAGTAATAAATCAGAAAATGAGATAGACAATAAAAGTGATCGGTTACAAATTTTGAACGGTTTGGAAGTGATGATACAAAAAAAAGAGAGTAAAAATGTGAAGAATTAGAGTCACTAAATATTACCCAATCTGTTAAAAGGATAGCACGGCAAAGTGGAAAGTGGAAGAAAAGTGGAATATTTATAAAAGAGTACAAAGTCATACTGATAACACTTCAACACTAAAACCATATCTCTAGGCTATAGCTTGTGCTCATTGAAATTCATTTCGTGGTGAAACCTGGCCTAAAGTTTCATGGGTTCTTTCTCTGCTTTCACCTCAATCTCTTACAAGTCCAGAATTACTGGCGGTGATCGGAGAGCCTCTTTTCCGACAAGAATGTGTCTTCAATTGAGCTCCAGCCTGGCTTTAGTTACTGCAAGTGCCAGTCTCGAGTGTCATTTGCTTCATTGGGTTTGACTTCTCATTTCTTAACCACCTTCTAGTTAACCATTGCCCTAAGGGCTAAAGTTAGCATCTTCCTAATAATAAATAAGTAATTAAATAAAAATTATCATAATAATGGGGGAAATTGGAAACTTCATAAGTCGAGGTATCACTTACGACAACATGAGGAACTTAAAAATCGTGCTAAATAAACATGGAAATTGTATGCATGTATATGTGTGTGCCGGTTTCATGACCGTTTAACATTTTGACATTTTCCTACTTTTGCGCATTTATACACATACACTTTCCCAAACAACAAACACAGAAGAAATTTCAGAAAAGTATATAAATCAAGGTGACAGATTTCTTATTGACTAAAAATTTGTAGTTGGTATACTGTATATGCCTATGTGGGATTATGGGTTCATGGGGAGATTATGCATTGATTTATAGGGACTATATCAAGGGAAAAATAGTTCATGTTCAAAGTTGAGTATATCAAGTTCGCAGTTTGGCAACAAATTTGGAGGTAAATCCCAACTCTAATTAAGTTATAAATTAATTCTAGTACTAGAGAATACTTCTCAACACCACTTCAAAAATTTAGTAAAGTTTCATATTTTTGTTGTTGAACACCGTTATAGTAGAATATTCATGTGATATACTTGTTTCAATAGAATTCTGTGTCATTTGGTGGGATTTAATTGAGTTTAAAGTGGCTTGAAGGCTGCCTTGAACCTCCATTGATGTCATGAACTTCAAACAAAGTTGTTATACTTGGATTTGTTAATAAAATTGATTAAAATTGTTGGAAAATGCTTAATTTTTGTGGAACTGAGATGATGCTTTCTTCATTTACACATTGAAATCAAATTGGATATCTTATACATATCCTTACAGCGAGACAGGTGATATCCTGTGTTGTTCTGTTGAGATAGTTCTACTGATTGCTATGCAACATATATCATTTGTGTGATTATATATGAGATATGATCTAACAACTTGCAGAGCATAAAGCTGAATCCATTTAGTGTCGGGAATTGCAGGTATAAGTGCTCAGGTGGCAACTACCGAACAAGCAAGTGTTGAAGCAACGCAAACTGTAGAAGCTCCTGTTGTTATTGTGACTGGAGCCTCTAGAGGTATCGGCAAAGCGATAGCTCTAGCCTTAGGCGAAGCTGGTTGTAAGGTTAGAGATAAGTCTGCATTCATGACTATGTTTATGTTGCGCATTAAGTTTGTATCAACTATAGTTGATCTCTTTCTTCCAAATAACTAAGTTGATTGGTGGTCACACTATGGAATTAACACATTTCAAGAAAGATTTTGCTTTGCTTCCTTTAAAGCATGACTTACAAGAATATGTTCTAATAGTTGGTTAGAGAATATTGTACCAATAATTCTCAAAGTAGGCTTAATCTTGCAGGTTCTGGTTAATTATGCAAAGTCATTCAAGGAGGCGGAAGAAGTTTGTAAAGAGGTAAATTTTTGACATATACCTAAATTAAATTGTTGAGGCACTGAAAAGCATCCTACTTTTTCAAAAGAATCGATGTAGGTAATTTACCTTTTTAATAGTCAAATAGGTAATCTACTTTGTGGTGATTTGTTAAAGCAAGTAAGAATCTTAATTTTACGATTTAGGTTTTGGCTATAGCTTGAGTTTTCACCTCAGATCTTGGTGGTGATGGTGGAGTGTGATCGGCCTCCTGTCGGCCGTCGTTGCCGGATTTAAAGAAAACAGCTATAACGTAGCCACCATCGCAGCGACAATGATAGGAGACTCATCAGACACTACCATCACCACTAGGAAGGAATTCTGGTTAGGTCACCTTTGATGGCGATCCAACTGTGGGAACTTAGGCTAGAGCCAAAACTTGAATTGAAAAATTCAGGTTATTACTTACTTTCAAAGTTCACTACAAAGTAGGTTACCTATTTGGGTAATAAAAAAGTAAATTACCTACATCGACTTTTTTTTTGAAAAGTAAGATGCTATTCAGTTGCCTTAAATAAATTAACCTGTATGATCTTTCTCAAAGTGGTGAATATTGAAAATTGATTCAGATTGAGGCAATGGGCGGTCATGCGCTTGCATTTGGGGGAGATGTTTCAAAAGAAACACACGTTGCATCTATGGTCAAAACAGTAAGTGGTATTCTATTATATCTTGATTCTTTTCTTAAAAAAAATTAATTTGTAAATTTGTTGACTTCACAATTATTACAGGCAGTCGATGCATGGGGGACTATTGACGTATTGGTCAACAATGCAGGTTTACCCAATTCTATCCCAATTCCCAACCTTTTCCTCTTCAAAGAAAGGAGAGTAAAAAACATGTCCTTATCTTTAATCTGATCTCAACCAATTAATTAATGGTACAGGGATTACAAGGGATGGTTTGTTGAAGAGGATGAAGACATCTCAATGGCAGGAGGTTATTGATTTGGATCTCACTGCTGTGTTCTTGTGCACACAGGTCTCATCCCTTAACATTTTCAAATATTGTAGACTAGCATATCTAAGTAGCATTTTTACTGAATTTTTCTCTTATTTAGGCTGCTGCTAAAATCATGACGAGGAAGAAAAAGGTATCCCAGGCCACAAAAAGTCTTGGTATCTTGTTTTTTTACCCTTGCATATTTACCAGTTTCACCATCATGCTGCTTAGTATAACAAATGGTAAACATTATCAGGGAAGAATAATTAACATATCATCTGTTATTGGTCTGGTTGGGAATGTTGGGCAAGCCAACTATAGTGCTGCAAAAGCCGGAGTGATTGGCTTTACTAAAAGCGTGGCAAAGGAATACTCGAACAGAGGCATAAATGTGAGTTTTTACCGCTCTTGTTTTTAGATCTAAGTCGATGATAGTAGTCCAGCAGAGCCAGAAAAACTACAAGGGGGGTGGAATGTTCAAAGTGATTATAGATTTGGTTTTCGATCTAAATTATGAGTTTTCACTATTATAGGTGAATGCTATTGCCCCTGGATTTATTGTATCTGATATAACTATTAACCTTGAAGAAGACATCAAGAAAAATTATTTGGAAAAAATCCCCTTGGGTGAGATTTTTCTTACTTGTGACATTCTATGTGTCATTACTAGAAATTTGTGAGAAGTAAAAGTAAATTGGTTATTTTCAATTTCATTTATAGGAAGGTATGGTCAACCCGAAGAAGTTGCTGGGCTGGTTAAATTCTTGGCTCTTGATCCCGCGGCTAGCTACATTACAGGACAGGTCTGAATCTTGAATTGTATGTTACCTTTTTTTTTTGTAGTGTGAGAGAAAATGTCAACTAATATAGAATATTACATACATGTTAGCAAGATTGATAACATGATATTAGTATATTAAGATACATAAATTTGTAGTTAATTTAAGTATGACCATCAAACTTATTATATATATTCCAAAGGTAGATAAAACATATGTATTGGCATTGCAGGTGCTTAACATTGATGGTGGCATGGTGATGTGACTAAACATATGGTAGGAAGGAGGGTGATTTGTATGCAACATAAGCTAGTTTGTATAATTTAATAATTATTATATAAAAGTAATGAAGTATTTTTATTTGTTTTATATAAAGTACTTTTAATAACAAAGCTAAATTAAAGTAATGTCAGAAATAAACAAAGTTGCATACCATACCTTCGTATTGGTTGATATATCTTTTTGTATAAATTTATTATTATTTTTGAATAGTTAGTAATGACATTTGCATGTACTAATCGATAGATAATTCATAGCATGATAGCAAGGCCATAGAAGACTCTCTAACAACGTTATGAAAAATGATATATCCTCCTACTTTATCTTCTACTCATCACAAGATGACACGTGAAGTTTACTAATTCTCTTTTCTCACCTCGTCCATTGATTTTGACACTTGTATTGATCTTGTGAGTATGAGGAAAATTAAGAGGATGCATCACCTCTCTAACGTTATTTAGGATCTTTACATGTGCTGTCTACAAATCTCACTGGCGACTTTGGCAACCATATTTGGCGGGCCTCTGACGAGACTCCGATTTGCTCTGATTGTGCGCTTTCAATCGTGCAAGTCTCTGCGCGTGCAATAACAGTGTTTGAGGGTATTTAATTTGCTCTAATTTTAATGGGTTTTAGAGTTCTGTGGTTTGTGCATTTGATTTCAGTTAGTTTGAGTGGTTTTATACGTTTAAATTTTGTGCGAGTGTGGTTGTATAAGGTTGAAGGTGGTGGTGGTGATGTTTGTCTTGTGATGGTGGATGTATGGTGGAGGAGACGAACGGTCATGGGGTGTTGGCGGTTGTTATTGCCGGAGTAGGAGACTTGAGGTACGGTAGAGTATAAGGGTGGTGTAACGGTGGTCGGCGGGGGTTTACTGTAGATAATGTTTGTTTTTGTTTTTTAATAAAGAAAAATAGTAATAAAAAAAAACACACACACACACAAAATTTTGACCTCATGTCAGTCAACTGTAGAAACTAATGGTGGTTAACTAAATGACCCTCCGAGAGCAAAAAAACTTAAACAATAGACCACTAGGATAATTTTCGAAAATTAAAGCAATTTTCTCTCAAATTTAATAAATTATAGTAAATTAATACCTATATTTTCATAATCAACACATAATTGAACGTTAGATAATTTAAAACATAAAAATAGCTGAATAGTTTGTACGGTTTATTAATACTCATACTGTATGATTTAAATTTATTATTTATTATATTATATAAAAGATTAAAAGAAATTGCTATTTATCTTTTGTATAAACTTAAGAATTATAAAATATATTATTTACTTATAGAAGTTTACTAGTTTAAATGCCCATGTAAACACACGGGTAATTATGAAAGTATAATTTTAAATTCGTTTATTTAATTATATAATTATATTGTATTGACAAAAGAAAAGCACAATATGAGACTTTCTTGAAAACTAAAAGAATTTTATATTTAAGTCACTTGACATAGAAAAATAAATAATAACTTTAGGAACAACGTAAATTTAATTACGATAAGGTTTGTATTATGGGAAGTGATTTATACACAACATGTTTTTGTCATATACAACAAAAAATGTGTGTTTTGACCACAATACTCTTGAATATGTTAGAAAAAAATAGTTATTGGGTTTATGGGGGTAAAACAATCATTATTGTTGTATGTGACAAAAAAATATTGTATATAAATCATCACCCTTGTATTATATAATAACCATATATAGATAATAATAAGGAACTTGAATATTTATTTTTAAATTATTGTAGTAGATAAAAAGTTTGAATTAGATAAACATTCTAATACAAATTAAATTGATGTAAAATCAATATTGAATTTAAAATCAAAAATAAGTTTGGAAAATTGATTTGTAATATAAAACGTGAATAATGTACACATATTGTCTAAACAAATATGTTATGTTAATTTAAAATTTAAATAATATTTTATTTACTAACTATCTTATCTCCTATTAGAATTGAATTTTAAAATTGAGTATAATTTTGACTATTTGAAGTCAAAATTAAACTTTTAATTTTGATCAAATAAATTGTTAGGATTTCAATTTTGATTAAATGAATTTTCAAAATCTTACAATTAAATTGATAAAGGTTAGTCTTTTATTTATATTAGAAGATGGTCATGTAGGTTTTTCTTTACATATTATGACCATTAAACTTACAAACAATGTGTTATCTATCCATTTTGTTGATTTTGACTTACTATAGCAAACCATCTTCTCCCTCAATCTTATTTATATCTAATACTCTTGAAATGGAGACTTGAACTCAATTATTAAGCATATGTAAATGTAATTGAGTTATCTATAAAGTAATACAAAAAAAGAAAAGAACGAAACGAGTTCAAAGCGGGTTAAATCAACAACAAAAATAGTAAGTGTGCTAAATGTGTTCGATTTATGAAATAACCTACTTTAATTAGTAATTCTTAACCGGCAGATGATGAAAATTATTGAACTTGGTGTGTTGTGAAAAGTAAAAAGATGACCTACAATAATCTATTAAAAAGAATGGGTGCAATGATAAAAAAAAATTAAGCAATTTTGATGCCCTGTATTCGAAGTAACAACAAAAACTTTAGAACACTTTAAACTTGAAACTCCCCATGGTTACTTAATTGAAAAGTTATGATTCTTGATTGTATGGAAAGATAATCGATCTATTTATAAAATAAAGAAAAGATAAAAACTAGTTTAAAATGAGTTGAATAATCAAATAACAATATGAGGGTGCTGAATGGTTTAGTTTAGGATAATGTTTTAAAAACCCGGGGCAGCCCATCGGTCCGACCGGTTGACCGATGCCCCCAGTGAGGAGACCCGGTCTATGTACACCGGGTTTTTGGTTATTTCTGGCCCGCATTGATCCGTCCGGGCTTATGGTTGAACCGGTTGACCCGGGCTGCTTTGACCCGCTTTCATTTTTTCATTTCAATATTTTATTAAAACATAAAAGTTCAAAGATTTAGTCACCTCGG
>JAUEJL010097041.1:0-13603 GCA_032274825.1 Drosophyllum lusitanicum
GTGACTAAAAGTATGACAGAATTCAAAAAATGACCTTTAGTCACACTTTAAATCAAAAGTGTGACTGGGCTGTTTTGGAAAAAGTGTGACAAAAGGTCATTTTTGTACTAGTGTTATGCAAGAAAATAAAATAGATATTGAAATTCGTTTTTTAAGTTTCTGACGGATTAGTGACGGAACAATCTGATGATCACCAATTCCGTCCGAAATCAGTCGTAAATTCTGTCGAAAATCCGTCGCAAAGTACCCTAGGAAATCTGTTGGAAAAAAACAGTTGGAAATCTGTCGGAAATCTATCGCAAAATTCGGTCGGAAGTCTGTCATAAAAGTTTGTCGAAAGTCCGTCGGAAAATTGGTTAGTCAGAAATCTGTCGCAAAAGTCTGTCGGAAATCCTTCGGAAATTAGGTTCGTCGGTAATCTGTCGGAAAAGTCCGTCGGAAAGGATTAGCGGGGCCCCCATGTTCCGTCGGTAATCAGTCGGAAACACCGTTTTCCGATGGATTTTGCCGTCGGAAAATGGCATGTTTGTTGTAGTGTCTTCATTCGTTAACTATTTTAGAAAATAATGTTGAATAATTAGTTGGAATTTTTTATAAAAGTATAATGATGACATTATAATCTATTTTCTTTTAATATATATTAAAGATAAAGATTAAAAGATGCATTTCTTATCAAATATGCATTCAAGGTGTTCCTTTGGCAAGTTGAGGAAATGAAAATTGTTTTTTGTTTTTTATTTTTTGTTTTCTGTAAAAAAAAAAATGATAGATTTTTCATTTTCTAACAAAATGGGTATGTTTAAACGAAAGGTGGAGTTTTTATTTCCTAGTTGAAATTAAAACATGAGTTTGTTCGACGTGTTTTCTTAATAAAGTGTTCGGAAAGGTAAGAAAGTTTAGAAAAATGAGAAAAAGTTGGAAAATTTTCTGTTTTCTTGAAAAAAATATCTAAATGCATGTTTCCTAGTTTTCGGTTATTTCGAAAAAATTTCAAGGTTTTTTCTAAAAGTGAACATAAAAATGTGGTGTTGCCGATTTCGTCTAGGCGGAAGGAGGTCATCCGATGAGAGTTCCTTATTCGGTTTGTGTGTGTTCCATCAAATTATGTTTTAAAACATGTTAATATATTATAATTAATTATTATTATCTTGTTCAGAAATATATATACTTCAAAAAGTGTATCATTTTTCGTATTTATTTAGAACAAAAATGACAATATGCAAGTTTGTATGTGTTTAATAAAGTCTATTTAAAAAATATAGTTCTAAAATTTTATTATTCAATCACATGTGGTTTAGTATACAATCACATGTGATTTGTAAATGCATTACATGTGAATTACGAAAAGTTACGAAAATACCACTCCACCCAAATTTTTAAAATTTAATCTGAACTATTGATGCCATTGATATTATCCTAACTAATTTGAAGATAATCTTAACTAATTTAGAAGAATATTAGATTAGTTAAAACATATTTAGAAACATTCAAATTTAATTCAGTAAAATGAATTTAAAGTATTTAAACCAAACCCAAATAAATTTTAAATAATGCCGCCATTTCCTACTTAATTTAAATAACTTAATCCCCTAATAACAAGCTATACACTCTAAAGATTTGGCGATAGTGATGATCACAACCGGCCTATATTATTGAACTTTAAAATAATTCCAGTTTCAATTGTATAAAAAATGTTGCGGTGCTGCATTTCCAGACTTCGGCATGTCTGATGTTGATTTGATTCTTCTTTATTTTGATAGCTATCAACAATAGAGAATAAACAACGCTCTTCATCATCTTCAAAGTGATCTTTATTAGAATAATCTTCAACTGCTAAGAAGAAATCATGGTTAAGAAATTCTACAGAAGACAAGTCTATTAAAATAAAACAATATCAATTGAAAATAATGGAAAAGCTCCACGAAGCCCGTTAATCGACATATCTAATGCTATGTTTAAAATTTACAAAATCACTAGATGTATTAGTTTAGATTTACTCATTTTTAAATACATTCTATATTTTATGTATGTTTTATAGTTTTGTTTGGATGTTAAGCTAATTATAAGGAAAAGAGAAAAAGCTGTACGAGATAAAGTTTAATTTGTAGAGCTAAAACTTCTCAACTGATAACTTCAAAAAAATATACTAGTTAAAACCACCAATTCTCAATTATGAATTAAACTCAACAAACCAAATAGACATGACTGACAATTTCACACTATTATAAAAAAGACATTTAGGCTCGGTTTTTTAAGGCCTTTAGATCAGGTTTTGATGGGAGTCTAAAAGGGGGAGCCTAAAAGTCGGGGATTCAAGCCCGATTAAAAAACCGGGTCTGTATGTTACTTTTAAACCCTGTTTTTATATAATATAAAAACAGGGTGCGTATGTTTCCTTGCAAGGTTCAAATATTCACTTTTATACCTTGTTATTTGGTTAATAACTGGGTTTGAATATTTGCTTTAAAAAAAATATTTCTTGTTTTTTGTTGATCCTGCAATTATTGGCTAACAATATTCAAACCAACTAATAACATACCAAGTGTATCATACAAAAACTACTCACTAATAAATAAAAACCAATTAAGTCAAATTGATGAACCGACTATAATAACATCCATTAATTGGATTCGGGCCGTTCGTTTAACAAACCAATATGTGTAATACACTTTGTCCAAACCACATTTTTTCCCACTATCTTTAGCTTATTTGTAAATGTACCAAAACTCAAAACAGCTATACATAAGATAATAAAGTGAACATTTTATCTAAGAAAGAACATTTTGTAGAAACATATATATTTCTTAGCTTGCAACACGAACAAATTGATCATCTCTTGTCATTAAAAAGAAGCCCTACACAAATAAGAAGAAATAATTGTCTTAGCGACTATAACAAACATATCAAATTGACCCGTTTGATGTAGTCAATTCACTCAATTGTGCATTTGTACATAATGATATTCACATCAAAATATTTAATAGTAAATGAGAAGTATACCATAGGTCCATAGTTTGTAGTCGTTGTATAGAGACTCCTGACATGTGAGAAATCGACAAAGATTAACTACAACACTCCAGCTATTTCACCAAGACGTGATCCAAATTAGTTACTTTACAACATCGACTACAAAGTATACTATTCACACACATAAAACAGATTAAAGGTTGAACTACTTGTGAATAAACATTCCATCTTGGATTAACAAGATAACTTAAAAAAATACTTAAAAAACACATTCCAAATTCCAAATGTTCAATATAGTCCTAAGGGACTAAATTTAGCCTTTGGATCAATGACATCAATAGTCCAGATTGCATTTTAAAATTTTAGACGGAGTGACATTTTTGTAATTCACATGTGATGCTTTTATAAATCATATGTGATTGTTTATTGAATCACCTGTTATTGAATATTAAAAATTTAGGATTATGTTTTTTATATGAACTTTATTGAACACAACTCTCCATCTTAAATTAAAGTCCAACAAACTATCTATAGAATAATAATCATGATCCTTAAAATTGTGGACGAGAGAGTAAAAATAATCTGATTTTAATTTTTAAAAAGGAAATATGCTTTTTTTAGGTAACATGATTCTTTTTAAAATGGTGACATGCTTATTTTTAAAATGGAAACACGAGTCTTATGTATTTTCTTTTCCAAAAGAAGTACGTTGATATTTTTAAAACATAAAATATACTATTTTTACATTTATATTGAATTAATAACCAACCAGCTTAATACCTCATATATAAATATGCAGGATTGTTTATGTTAATTTTAAATATTTATGGTGTGAATCTTTAAATATTTAATAAATTCATTTCTCACGGTAACAAATCAGGAAATGTTTATGAAAATCGGAAGATTTAGAAAGAAAATTGATATACCTCAGATAGTTATTGAAATTAGAAATTAACATGGGGTCCATGAGATCTAATTAAGAAGATCGATAACCTGTTTTTACTTAAGACACGCGTCTAACTCAAAATTCATGGCTTAAGACTTTTGACGTAAAAAACTCTTCATTTGTTAGCTATTTTAGAAAATAGTGTTGAATAATTAGTTGGAATTTTTTTTAGAAGTAGAATGATGACATCATAACCTATTTTTTTAAAATATATAATAAAGATTAAGATTAAAAGATGCATTTCGTATCAAAGATGCATTCAAGGTGTTCCTTTGGCAAGTCGAGGAAGTGGATTTTTTTTTGTTTTCTGTTTTTGTAAAAAAAAAATGATAGATTTTTCATTTTCAAAGAAAATGGATATGTTTAAATGAGAGGTAGAGTTTTCATTTCCTGTCGTTTGAAGTGTTTAAAGTGTTCGGAAAAGTAGGAAAGTTTGGAAAAATGAGAAAAAGTTAGGGAGTTTTCTGTTTTATTGAAAAAATATTTAAATGTATATTTTCTAGTTTTCAGTTTTTTTGAAAAATTTTCGAGATTTTTTCTAAAAGTGAACATAAAAATGTGGTGTTGCCGATTTCGTCTAGCCGGAAGGAGGTCATCCGGTGAGAGTTCCTTGTTCCGTTTGTGTGTGTTCCATCAAATTATGTTTTATAACATATAATTAATGAAGAATGTTAAATATAGTCCATAATTAATTCATAGTCCTAAAGGACTAATTTTAGCCTTTAGATTAATGACCTTAATGGTCCAGATTAAATTTTAAAAATTTGAGAGAAGTGACATTTTTGTAATTTTTCGTAATTCACATGTGATGCTTTTACAAATCATATGTGATTGTATACTGAATCAGCTGTGATTGAATATTAAAATTTTAGGACTACGTTTTTTAAATGGACTTTATTGAACATTATAATTAATTATCTTGTTCAGAATATATATACTTCAAAAATTGTACCATTTTTCGTATTTATTTAGAACAAAAATGACAATATGCAAGTTACTCAAGAAAGTAAAAAATCTAACTCTTCTTGCCTAGTGGTATTGAAGTAGATTAGGTTTGATGTTGCTCATGGCTTAATATCATAGGTTCGAGTCCCGTAAACAAATTTGGGATAGATTTATGAACCGTTAGAAAAAAAAGTGACCCAAGAAAGTATGTATATACATATACATATAGATATATAGTGATATACTTACAGTACATATCACGAAATACGAAACTTCTGATCATAGTATTGGTTGTACTAAAAGCCCTCTATGAATATGATCAAAAGCTAGCTCAGACCCATTGCACACTACATTAAGCTGACTTATATTCTTTCCTTTCCAAACCAAAAGACTACTGGCATCCCTTTCTTCTCCGGCCACCTTATTCTTCTTTTTTGAGTATAAAGAATCCTTAAACCACCAATGACTTTTGTTCATCAATATCTACCCCAAAAACGTCCGATAAACCCGAAAAAAGATGAACACCCCGCACCAGCAAATTCCAATTCAGTACACCCCTGACAACCACCTTAATCGCCCTCGTCCCGACGATGGTCGCCAGTTAAGTAGGCATCACACCGCTCGATACTATGTGCATCGTGTCAAAGAAAGTCTAACCACTCGTGTGTCAAAGCTAATTTGTTCGGTTTTTCTTAGCCTTTTGTTCATTCTAGGACTTATTACATTCATCCTATGGCTAAGTTTACGCCCTCATCGTCCAAGATTTCACATCAACGAGTTTTCAATCCCGAGTATAGCGCAAGATAATGGCATTGCAAATGCTAAAGCAACATTCAATGTCACTGCTAGAAATGCTAACCTGAATATTGGGATTTACTATGATACAATGCACATAACATTGTATTATCAGAATCAAAATATTGGTGAAGAGTCATTATTGTTTCCATTTTATCAATCACCCAAGAATACAACTATAATCAATGGCATGCTGTCTGGACCGAGTTTGGTGGTGAACGAGGCTCGTTGGGCTCAGTTCGTGGCAGATCGGATGCGTGGGATGGTGTCATTTCGGTTAGAGGTTGCTTCAGCGATTAGGTTTAAGATCGCGGGTTGGCAAAGCAAGAAGCACAAGATTCATGCAAACTGTGATATTGGAGTTGGACCAGATGGGTTGCTAATAGCAAGTTATACTATTCCCAAATGCCCTGTGTATTTCACATAGAATTAACTCTCAACTTTTCAAGGGTTCATTTTCCATTTGTATAACTTGTAATCTCTTTTGTTTTGGTTTTCACCTAATTATTTGTAAAAATATTTGATTTTTTTATTTGTTTTCTTCGTTTTTAAGTAATTTTGAGGTTTCTTGCGTCCGATTACGATGAAGATCGAATCAATCAATAATCAAATAATACATCACAATCACAAGGAATGAAAAGGGCAAACTGGGAAGGGTAAATTGCCAATAAAGTTAATCTAAATATCGAAAATTGTCAATAAAGATAACGTCCAATTTTTTTGGCCGAGAAAGGATTATAAATTTCAATTTGTAACAAAAAAGGTTATAATGACCTCTTAGACCTAACAAAAAAAATGATTATAAATTTCAATTTGTAACAAAAAAGGTTATAAATCTCACGCATTATACCTTTTTTTATTACAAATTGAAATTTATAATCCTTTCTCGACCAAAAAAATTGAACGTTAACTTTATTGGCAAATTTTGATATTTAGATTACCTTTCTCGACAATTTGCCTTTTTTTAAATAGAACATTAAAACTATTTAAATAGGTTTTCGTTGAATTTCCAAACTCTCGCCGTCTAATTTGGATTACGCAAATTGAGAAATCACTTTTTTTTTCCATTCTTCAAAGACTCTTGAGCTGTCAAAAGTCAACCTTTCTCCTTCTCGGTCACAAGAGGCTTTCTAGTTGTTGTTCACTAGGTTCCATCGATCACAAACAAAAACAGCCTTTTTCTTTTTCTAGGTCAAGAAAAGATCAAACAAAAAGAGGGAAGGACTGTTATCTATTTAAGCGGCACTCAAGTCCAGCCCTTGTGCTTTCTTATTTGATAAGACTCTCTGACCCAAACATAAACAGTGTTGAGTTAACACGCATACAAAATATGTTAAGTTAGGATTTACTTATGTAACATGTAGGGCTATGATCATAAATAAAAGGGTTAAGTTCACTAAAATGTATTTAAGTTGTCACATTTTGTTATTATGTGTATCAAACTTTAAAAGTTTCTATTGTGGGTATCAAACTTTTAATTTATTGCTATTGTATGTATTTTGGTTACATAAAAATGTAATAAACATACAAGTTTAGTACATACAATAGAAAGTTTAATACACATAATAGCGAGAAATTAAAAGTTCGATATACACAATAGAAAATTTTTAAGTCCAATACATACAATAGCAAAACATGACAACTTAGATACATTTTAATAAACTAAACCCTTCTTTTAAATATTCTTTAATATTTCTTTTTTATAATTTACTTTTTAGATATTTGTAAGTAGCAAGACACACGCTTTTTATTCATAGCAGAACTAGAATTTATGACCATGTGATATACATTAATTTTCAACACCATTGTAACACTAGACTACAAGTCGTTTGGTTTTATTTCATATTTTACAATATTTTTTTAAATATTGTTTTACTAAAAATGTGAACTTATAAGATTTTATGAAAACAAACTTTTAAAAATGTGAACTTATATTATGTTATACTAAAAATGGGATGAGATGTTATAAGATTTTATAAAAACAAAAAATTCATGTATTTTATCCTGATCGTTAAGAATGCAATCTTAAAAATTCTAAGATCTTTTTCCTGCCCTTTTTTTGTTTTTTAATTTACTACTGTTACAATTATTTCCAATTATATGCTCTTATAATATTATACGCAAAGAAAAAAATCAAACATTCTATCTAGATATTTAAATTTAAATAGTTAAATAAACAACTTTTTATAAAGTTGTTTACATTGAGGGTTACGTATATTTTTCTATCAAACAATAGCATTTAACTTGAAGGTTACGTATATTTTCATGAGATCTTTTAGATTTTTATAGAGGTGTTTTAGTTTTTATTTAAATAAAGCCATTTAGACTCTATTAGTAAAAAAAAGTTGAAGTAAATAATATAAATTATAAGCATTCTAAATAGTATTTTTCATCCCATTATGAATTGCAGGTAATGAAATTAAATACATAATATTGGCATGCTTTTTTGTAGAAATTAACTTAATTGTCTTATAATAGGTCATTCTGTTTCACCTAAGGGGATGTTTAATAAAACAAAATGATTGAAACCTGCATGATCCGAAAGTCTGAACAATTTAAAGATTCTGAATGCAAATGGTTCTGAATAATGCAAATGATTTTAAATAAAAAAATCGTTTGATAATACTTCTGAATATCTATTCTTAATGACATAAAATTACCATATTAACATTCTATATTTAGAACAAATATTGGAACATATCAAACACAAAAATTAAAGAACATCTAAAGAATAATCGAATATATTGACCATTTCCCCAACAAAATAACAAATATATGTTCAAAAAGAACCCAACAAGTTCAGCTAAAGTACTAAACCCTAATGGTCTAAATTAAAGGCAACACTTCATCTTCAAATACCTACTCTAACTCCTCATCTTCAAATACCCAAAACAAATTGTCGAGGCAACTTACTTTGTGTTGGAGAAGCGGATCCGACATCAAAGAAATGAGAGAGAAACTTTACCTTGCTTACATGCGGCATGATACTAGGTGAGTAGCAGTACCGGCCGCCATAAAAGATGGTATCACCATAAAGGGGACAGAGAAGCGGGTGACTGACAACTGTAAGGGTTGTTTGAAGATGTCGGGGGAGGGAGGATTAACCAAAATATGAAAGAGCTCGCTATCGGGAGATTGTCCACGCCAATGGAGAAGTTCGTCGAAAATGGATTTCCTACAATTAGACTTTACCAAAAGGTTTCCATATATGGTATACGTTAGAGAGAGAATAAGTTGGTAAAACGAGAAGTTCGCCGGAGGTGGGTTTTCATCTATGATATACATTAAAAGGCATTTATGCTTATTCACAAAATTGAATTGAGAACACATTTTGCTAACTAGGAAGATGGGGGTATTTGGGTAAATGATTAGTTTCTAAATCCTTTGTTGTGGTTAATGAACATGAATCATTATACTTAACACTTATTGATTCAGTAGTGGGTGCTGAGTGGTCCCGTTAAGAGGCTATCAAACACACCCTAAGTCTTTCTACATGCATAAGCTACACAACTATGGAGGCACAACAATTTATCAACGAAACGATGATAGCCCTTCCCTCCAAACTATGTACACATTGAGTGTAATGTAAGTATTAATTGAATCACTACTGTTTAGGATCGAACTTGAAACTTTAACAAGAATACATTAGAAGATGCAAATAACAATAGAACAATAAAAAACACCTAGATATAACGTGGCTCGACCGTCAGGGTCACGACATACGTCCACGGACAGGAACCAAAGACTTTTTTATTATGACTGAAAGTATTTACACAGAGGATGAATGACAAGAAACTCTAGCAACGATATTTATAGACAACTAGAAGAAACCTAATTATTACTAATGGGTCGCTGTACGAGATAAATATCAAAAAACCAAGCTGCATCGGATTCACTTCTCCACGTCGTGGGCCCACGATGCACCCTTCACCCTTCAAAACTCCATGCCGTGCACATGATGCACATGTCGAGCACCCCATAGAAAACAACAATCAAGTTGTACACTTTTTCTTCTTGGCGAGCTCCCTATTGAATTAGATTTAATTGCATCGCTAATTCGAGTCAGTCCTAACATGTGAATTTCAGGTGTTCAATCAAAAATTGTTTATAAACATGTAAGAATTGGTGTTTGCATGTTAAGTTGGATGCTACATTGTTAGAAAATGAAGTAGTGTTTTCTTGTTATAGCAAAATAGAATAGTTGTTTTTTCAAAATACATGAAATAAAATTATTTTATAGGTTTACTAGTAATAAAATATAATAGGTGTGACCCGATAAAAATTCATTTCTAGCGGTGATGATGAAGTTTGATCGGCCTTATGTCGCTCGTTGTCGGATTTAAAGAAAATAGAAACACGCAGCCACCACCACAATGACGATCGACGGAAGGCCCTTCAGACTATTTATTATTATAATAATCAACAAAATAACCACTATTTTTTCCATTCCTTACCCAATACCCAACTTAAAAAACCTCTAGAATGCACGGGTTAATGTTAGATTGTTAATCTTCACCGACTCTGATAAGACATATAGAAGATATAGATAGATATGGGGACAGATAGGCAATCGAAAAACTAGGTCTAGAAGCTTCTCCGTAGACGGAGAGTGAAAGAATGGGGCGGTGGAAGCTCGAAATGGAGCAGATGACGACAAGTAGCAGGTTAGTAACCTTTTTGAAGCGGATATCAGGTTACTTTGTCTGGAAAAAGTACGGCAGCTTCCCGTTGTGCTACGTCGATGTCGCCGTCGTCGATTTCTTTGACGGGGCCAAGCTTTACGAATTATGCAGTGATGGTACTAACAGGTGTGCGCCGTTCATAATTTTATATATTATTCAGTATGCTTTTTTGATTTTCATTTTATTATATGTCGACTATACGTCCACACATGAGTACTGTGTATACGTTGTTCTCTATCGGTGGATCATAATCTTCAGAGGTATACACTATACATCACTTCTATGATACAAATGGAAGTTTCTAGGACATAATTAGCAATTTTATGTGCATCTCACATAACATACAGGGTACAGCATAAATATGATCGATGGATTTGAATTTATCTTTATAGATAGGCTTGTTTATAGGACCTTGAGAAACGTGTAAAATAATAATATTTCTATACAGTAGTGATTATACACTTTGAGTAGAAGGCTTCACTACTTTGGATTAGATACAGTTCTCATGTTAACAATATTGTCATTGATGTAGAGATATTGAGCATGTTTGTTATAGATATTAGGGGTGTTCAAAAAAACCGAAAAACCGAAGAACCGATCTGCCCCGTATGAACCGAAACCGAAAAAACCGATACCCGTAAAACCCGAAAACTAGGGTACCCGCTAAACACGGGGCGGGTCCGGTTTTTAAAATTCGATATCCGCGGGTACCCGCCCCGCCCCGTATGCTTTTAACTTATATATATATATATATATATATATATATTTGTTAATATGAAATAACAAAATCATTAGAAAACTTAAATTACTCAAAACTACCTAACTTACTTCTAGTAGCCCCTACTGTTTCCCCCAATTCTTTTTTTGAGCTTCGATATCGAGAGTTCGCAAGCCTGCAACGATCGAAAGTTCAACGTGGAGATACTGAAATCGATCATCAGTACCAACTTTAATCATATCGGTTTTTTGTTCCTACGAAGCTTTCATCGAAGATCTGTTTGATTTCTGCTAGTAATTTATTCATTATTGTTGACTTGTTTCTACCATTGTTTATTATTTTATTATAAATCTAAACTTGATGAAAGAAAAAAAATGAAAAACAGTTCAATTTTAAGGTACCCGTGACCCGAACTGTGGATACCCGCTTTCCTTCGGGTACCCGTTGTTTGCAGTTCGGTTTCGGTTTTCAAAATTAGGTACCCGCCCCATAGTTATGGTTTGCAAAAATTCCACTAAGCATCCCACCCCGCCCCGTGAACACCCCTAGAAATGGACATGGATATTTAATAGAGTAGATTTGAATAACGATTTTCTATCCATGGATGAATCCATTAACCCGAATTAAGTTTGATATAATTATAATTTTATATAATTAAGTATAATTTCATTTATGTATTTTAATTTTAAAACTTATTTATAAATATATTATTAAAGATATATACAATTATGTAGGTTAAATTCACACTTTTATAATATTTTTGTAAATTTGTATTGATTACATATGTATAAGTATCAAAGCGAAAGACACTATGCTTTATACTCCTAATTGTAGTTATATTAAGTTATGTTTTGATTTCTATCTTTCTTTTAAGAAAATATGTATTTATATCAATAAAGATCATAAATTATATATAAAAATATAGTATTTTCTTTGGGATTAAAGTTCTTTTGACATCAAATGGATATCCATTTACCCGTTTAATCCGATGGATATGGATACGGACGACAAAATAGTTTTAAATGGATATGGATATGGATATGAAGAATGAAAAATTAAATAGATATAGATGTGAATATAAATATGACATCACCTGATCCATATCTGAACAATTGTAATCCCTACATAGAACTCTCAAGCAATATGCAATCACCAAACACTACTAATTAAATAGCAATTCTGGAAACTATCTGAGACATTGTGGTTTCTATGTTTTGAAATCAAAATTTCAAAAATAAGGCAAACAAACTAAGTATTAATTAAAATTTCTAAGTCAAACAAGATTATAATTTCTAAATTCTAAACATATCCTTCTATCATTTATTGCATATTTGCATGAATAGTCCCTTTTAATATCTACTTTATTTATTAAATTATTATTATTATTATTATTATTATTATTATTATTATTATTATTATTATTATTATTATAATTATTATTATTATTATTAAACCCTCCACCCCTTCTCTTTTCCTCTCTACTAACCTCTCAGCCCCCTCCCCTTTTGTTTGTATATCGTTCCCTCATCTAACCATCGCCTCACCTGCTCCTCGTTGGAGAAGACCGCCACCGGCACCCACCACCCCCTCTCCATATCAACAACCCTCTCACTCCCTCAATATCTCTTCCTTAACCATCAGTGGCCTTACACCACCATCTGTTTGGCGATTTCCATCACCACCATCATGTGCCACAGTCACCGTCACCAACGACAAAGCCACCATGGTGAACCATGATTGCCAAGAAATCACACATCTCTCTCTAAGTGTTTGTTTGTGTGTTTAGATTTAGGGTTTATGGGTTTCTATTTTGTGTGTATTTTAACCGTTTATGGTTTCGATTTGGGTAGTGGGTTTTTGATTTGGGTCGTTGGTTTGGTTTCTAGCTGTGGTAGGAAATGGTTGCTAGTTTTAGGCGTTTTCATGAGGCGGCAATAGGTGTTTTCAAGTGGTAGGTTTTGATTTTGCTTGGTGTGTTTGATTTCAGTGATGGATTTCGATTGTTCTTGGTGGGTATCGACTTTCTTGTGGTGGTAGGAGGCGTTTGGTGGTTACAAGTGGTGGTGGTATACGGTGGTGGGTGGGTGCAAACCTCCTTGAAAACCTAACCAGTTGTAGTCAACATGAATAACATGTTAACTTCAACATGAATGATTTGTTAGTATTCCACACAATGTCGAAGGGCGATGGCTGCAAACCAAGTTTACAAGTGTTTGTTGAGAATAAATTTCGGAAAAGCCAACATGAATGATTTGTTAGTAATCCACACCATAATCTTAAAATCAAAGGAGGTGCACCAAAATGTTTAATATCCACTTTATTTATTTATTTATTTATTTATTTATTTATTTATTTATTTATTTATTTATTATTATTATTATTATTATTATTATTATTATTATTATTATTATTAGAGAAAAAATTGTTCAGCATATTCAGTACCTTTTATAAAAATATAAATATATTAAGTCTATTTAAAAGACATGACAGAAATTCTGTCAAAAATTCTAGAAATGAAGAATATCATATTCCAAAAGATTTAGATCTTTT
>JAUEJL010097052.1:0-13602 GCA_032274825.1 Drosophyllum lusitanicum
ACTATTCATATGTGTTGTTTAGCATACTGCTATGTGCAGTAAGGCTCAGATGTGGTACAGTACTGTGACCTATGTTGTTGTCCTGGGTCTAGAACCAGAGGCTAGCTTTGATTGCCTGACATTCGTGTGGTATCTCTTTATGATCTTTTACATGTGTTTATATGATTATTAGTTTGGCATACTCACTAAACTCTCGTAGCTTATCAAATACTATTTTTAAAATATTTTGCAGGTCGTAACAAAGGCAAGGGCAAAGCTTCCGTTTGACCGCTTTTCACTCAACTCCTTTTGAAACAAATTAACGCCTGTTGTGTAATATAAGAAACTACAATTGTACTTTTAAGTGTGTTTCTTTTGAAACAATACTCAGATTTTGTTGTAAATACGCTTTCGCTTACTTTTTGAAACTATATGTGAATCTTCTAGACATGCTTTTGTTTAAATATTAGTTTTATAAAAATGGGGCGATACATAATTTTTGAATCAAATAGGTGAATATTGGTCACGTTGGTTAACTATAGTCATACTTGGTTAAATAGGTCAATCATGGTCAATATTGGTCCATCACAATCATGCATGCATCAAATAATTAAATTATGGTCAACATTGGTCAATATAAGTAATGCATAGTTCAAATAGATGAAACACGGTTCATAGAGGTCAATATAAATTCATTCTTGGTCGTTGTCGATATTGGTCAATCAATGATGTAGTTAATCCAAATAAGTGAATCATGGTCAAGATTGACCGATCTAAGTCATAGTTGGTTTAGATAGGTAACTTATTGGTTATCATTTGAGTCAAACTCTATTAATACAAGTCAAACATGGTCAACAAAATCGCAAAGTGTCATTTAAAGTCAAATGTATTCAATACGGGTCAAAAGAAATTAGTGGCTAATCACATATCATACAGTGTCATTAGACTTTAATATGATTAAAATGATTACTCTATATCATATGGTGTCAATGTGTCATTATATTTAATAGAGTTTAATACAACTCATTGGTCAAGAACTCAAGATTGGTCAAACATGTTCATTTTTTTCAAAAAAGTTCATGTATGTGAATTAAGATCACGCTTGGTTAAAAAAGTTATAGTTTATTCACATAAATCAATCATAATCAACAATAGTCAAATAAATAAAACAAAGTTACATTTGTTTGAATACACTTCGATTTGTTGAAGAAGCCAATCATAGTTAATACTATTCAATCAATATAATATTTTATTCAAATAGATAAATCATGATCAGCAATTAGTATATCATAATTAGACTTTTTTTCAAATAGATTAATCAAAATCACATTTAGTTAGAATAAGTAAATAAGGATCAATATCGAGTCAATCATGATTAGATTTTGTTCAAATAAGTTAGCAAGACAATGAATTTCATCTCAGATATTTTAATTAATTTTGTATTAAAATATTTAAAAGTATTTAATATATAAAACTAATATGTACATAGATTTTTTTTAATATAAATAGCTATATAACAACTAAAACTAAAATATAAAAAATAAATTTAATATCAAGTTTTTGTAATAGTACATAACTACCTATGTAATAATAAAAAATATATAAAACAATTTATATAAAATTTCAATTTCTTCCATCTAATTTCATATTCCCTCTCAAATTTTCACATTCCCACCTTCAATCTTTTCACTCCATGTTAAATTTTCACTTTTCCACCTTGTTATTTTTATATAAGAAAACTGATTATTATTGTTTTACAAAGAAACTGAGAAAATCATTTAAGCTATAGGTTTAAATGTTTAATATTGGAGAAAAAAGGAAATTCAAAAAGGTATTAAAATAACATATATCGTTAAAGTGTATTCCCCATAGCAAATAACGTGTCTAGAAACATGGGTTCCATTAATGTCTCATTAGTTATACTTATAATTTATTAATAGTTTAAAATTTAATGTTTTTTACTTTTATTATAAAAAGTCGTGTTAAACTGGTCACACGAATTATCATGTTCATGTCAACCAGTTTCGTGTCAACTCATTCTTGACCCAATTCAATTTCGTGTTGTGTTCCTATCGACCTAAATCGTGTTCAGTTCATGTTGGGTTTCATGTCCTGTCAGAACTTACCAGCCCTAACAGCGAGGATGGGGTCGCCTTACAAACCTATATAAAAGAATGAATCAAACACCCAATCTCTTAAACGGGACTTTCACTTTCAGATCTGGTTCATAGTACTTTTTGGATACTTGTTACTGCATGATTGTTTTGGCTATGGTAGACGACACTGGTCCATGTCTCAAACCGTAGAAAACTCGGTATTATCAATGTACCATAAGGTCCAAACCAAAAACCACAAATTAACCATATGCCTCGGACCAAATGGTATTTGCCCAAGTAGTATTCGGTATTTGAGATGATCCACAAGGTCTTGGGTTCAAGTCCCGTGCGGATAAGGTGTAGGTTTATGGGTTTGAAAGTTCTATTGTACAAAAAAAACCATGTACACCATAACACAAACCAAACTTAGCATGAGTGATGAGACTGAATGTGGTTAAGTTCCAAGTATCATTCCATAGTGAAAACAATCATGCAAGTAGAATAAGCAAAATTTTAAACACAAAATGAAGGCAAAAATTGTAAAATAGTCGATAAACTTTCTTCATAGGAATATCAGAGTTATGAGGGTGGAGGGGGGGAAGACAAAAGAAAAAGAGGATTCATTTGTGACCAATCCAGGCAGTCTTCTCCTTCCCATCTCCTTGAATATCAATGGTGAAGGAACTCAAACCCTATACATATTCCTAACCTTCTAAATCCTCATTTACTACAAGGGATCAACATTACCTGAGAGCAACAAAATAAGCTCCTAATTCAACCCCCCAAAAGGAAAAGAACAAAAAAACACAAAGAGTACATAACTAGGTTTCATCATAAACACAAAAAGTAAACATGTAAAGATTGTAATTAACGAAGCAAACCTTAGTTTCTATCAACTGTGCACATTCCTTGATTCTTTAACCAGAGTCAGAGATCGCCTTAATCACCACCCACAACATGATTCATGGTTTTTGTTCTTCTGCCTTATTCATCAGCCAATGTGGATATCTGCGTAACTTGAATTACCTTACTGTCCCTGATTATATCAAGTGCCACCATTTCCTGCTGCGCTGTTATTCATTCCAAGAACAGGCATGGATCGTTGTGCAAATTCCAGAAGAAGCTTCCTCTGGTTTTCATTTGTATGAGGAAGGCTGGCCCGCAATAGTTCAACAGGCATTTCTCTACTAATAGCTTTTGCTGCATCGGACCCGATAACCGCCATGTCAGATGGTCCACTCCCGTGAGTCAGCAACGACTGGACAACAGTATCATATTTACTAAAACAGTACTTGGTGAGAAGCCCAAAAAAAGCATCAAAAGACGCCTGCCAAAAAACCCGATTTGGCATGCTGCAATTGCCGACAGCATTTGGATCAGTTAACAGCTCGGTTCCCCTTTCTAGTACTGATTTTATCACAACAGAAGCCCCATCCCCTGCAGGACTTCCTACAGGACGAAGGGGAGGATGCTCCAAGGAACAAACAACAGATGCAAGACATGCACCGAGTGATCTAAGCTCCATCCCTTGAATCGAGGACGAAACTGTCAGTGCAAGATTGTTAGTAGTTTCTGCTGCTCGTGGATCAGCAGGAAGAACTCCAAATAAAAACCTTAGATGACGGAAAATGGCCATGCAAACTACACGGGTTAGCTCAGTTCCTGGGTCAAGATGTTGAAGATACCTCGAGAGAAGCTTGCGGCCCTTTGGAAGAGAAGCTAACCGTATGAAGACAAGATCATCCTTGGGAGCCAACTGGACAGTTTCACCATTCTTGCCTAGCGGGTCAACAAGTTGAAGTGATGTCGCTAAACCTTCTAAAAGAACTTGTCGCCTTTGCCTCAATTGGGCCCCACCATCTTGGAGCTGATTGAACTGCAGAAAACGGTCGATATCATCAACATCTAGAAGAAGACAAATGCCATCTTCAATGGTGACTCTAGCTGCAAGCATGGGTTCTTGTTCCAATGGCTTGTCCAACATTTTCTGATCAGTGTTGCCACCACCCGTTGGCTTTGGTGGGTCAACTTCAAGAAGTGGGCGAGGGCGACGTATAGAAGAAAAAGAAACCCGCCCCAAGGCATCAACCTGAAGAAACGCATGTGGTTCGTTAGCAGCACGAGCTCTAGGTGGACAATCCCTCAATTGAGTTGGGCAGAAATGGTGTCTTAATTTCGCACCGTTAGATTTGTTTGCTAAGCAAGCTTGGTGATAGTAATCGTCTACATAAGGATCGTTACTGTGTGTAGCAGCAAGCTGCATTCTGAGAATATTTTCAATCTCTTCAGCTGACATGTATTTTGATTTGAACTGTGGCCATCCACTGGTGTCAAAGCCTGATTGGAAATATCTCTGACCAGGCCTACCTTTTGGCAATGATTTAGGCCTCAAATCTCTTGAACCCATCCCAAGGGCTTCAAAATTGTTCATCAGAGGTGGGGACGGAGAAAGATGGTGGTTTATTAGTTGTGACAATTGGGGCTGCAACCCAGATAAAGGACCAAAAGATGGCTGAAATTGAGGATGCATCCTGTGTTGTTGAGACTGCTGTTGTGACAGCAACTGCGGGGTTAGCAAACTGTTCTTGTGAGAATACTGTTGTGGCATCATACCGTTTGAAAGATCAGGCAAATTCCCACCAAACTGGTTTTGTAGTCGGTTATTACCAACAGCTGGGGCAGGAGGTCGAAAATTCCCACCAAACTGTGAACCCCCATGAGGCATCCCTCCCATTTGAAGCTGTGGATTTTGAAGCTGTGGATTTGGAACAGGAGACATATTTGAAAACGGTGGTGGCATCTGGGGTCCACTGGCATGATACGGGGCATTAAGATGACGTGATTGATGATTTGGTGAAAATTGGGGAGACCCGCCACCCGGCGGAGGGTATGAGATGAAAGAAGATTTGGGAACAGGAACTGGCTCACTAGAGAAATGCAAATGCTGACTAAGATGTTGCTGCTGCTGCTCAGGGTAAGACGATGTTCTATGGAGATTCTTTGATTCATCTATCAGATGCTGGTTTAGGTTGTGTTGTTGATGCTGCTCGGGATATGATGATGTTCTGTGAAGATATTGTTTTGATTCATCTTGGAGCTGCTGGTTAAGATACTGCTGCTGCTGTTGTTGTTGTTGCTGCTGCTCAGGGTAGGATGATGTTCTGTGAAGAAGCATGGATGCACCTTGAAGAGGGAATGAAGAATTTGACCATCTATTATTGCTTTGTTGACCACTTTCTGCGTCATAAATATCTTGATCAAGCCAATTGGTGTAATCTCCTCCCTGTGCCCATTCAGCTGCAGATGAAGCTAATACACAAAATTCCTCATGTTAATAAGTGACCCCACAATGATCAAATATGACCTGACTCGAATCGGGACAAAGGTTCACATCCATGAGTCCAATTAAGTCGAACCTGTATATATATATATATATATATATATGTATGTATATATATAGGGGTTCAAATGATAACTGTTTTTTGTACGAGAACCAATCTTAGCCCTTGATTAAAATTAATCAATGGCTAAGAACTTTTGGCGGCTCATTAATGGCTCATTGATGACAAGTATTTTGGGAAAATCAAGCCTCGTAAATTAATGTCGGCTCACCCGAACGCAATTCACGGTTGGGTAAATATATAAATGACCAAAATACCCCTATTAATGAATCATTAATGATGCTACAAACAGTTCTCACAATTCTCGTACGAAAAATTGTTCTCGATTGAACTTTTCCCTATATATATACATATAGGGAAAGATCATTTGAGAACCATTCTTATTGCGAGTACCGCGAGTACCATTTGTAACCACCATTAATGCTCATTAAAAGGGGTATTTTGGTCTTGTATATATTTTCTCAACCGTGAATTGCGTCCAGGTGAGCCGTCATTAAAGAGCGAGACTTGATTTTCCCAAAATAACCCTCATTAATACATCAATAATTAACAATTAATGTGTCATTGATGACTCCTTAACCGTCATTTTTATTGACCATTGATTTAAATTAATCAAGGGCCAAGATTGGTTACTCGCAATAAGAATGATTCTCAAATGAAACCTCCCCTATATATATATATATATATATATATATATATATATATATAGGACTCCTGGAATATAAAAACATACATACAGGGGGAGAGTTCAAACGAGAACTCGATTAAAATAAATTAATGGCTAATAATCATAAGGGTTCATTAATGACCCATTAATGCGCTCATCAATAAGTCATTAAGAACTTATTAATGAGGGTATATTCTAAGAAAATCAAGCCTCGCTAATTAGTGACGGTTGGATAAAAAAGAGTTCTCGTTTGAACTTCTCTCACACACACACATAATCATATATAGGTGTGTGACACATGTACATATGTATGTATGTGTATACAAACAAGTACATATCTACTCACGATCTCTAGATCCTCGGTCACCAAAAATTCCAACACTTGACCCCATGACATCTTTGTTGAGCTGCAGAAAAAAGATGGAAACCAAATATTAGAGGCCGTAGAGAGTTAGAGAAACCACGAAAACAATAGTATGTGCCTAATTTGATCATGTAAAGCACCTCTCATTAATATGTGATAAAAATAACTACATACACCCGGATCAATTTTCCAATTCTTCTAAAGTATTGACCAGTTAATCAACATTTCAACTATTTTCGCCTCTAATAGGTAGTATCTTAAAACTAGACCTACTTAACGGTTACTTGGTAATCACCTAATCGGTCAATTACCAATCCTAGCAAGCATGATGTTTGTGACAAGCATGACTAAAAACCATAAACAAGTCACATTGTATAGCTAACATCGTTCAAAAATCAGTGTTGTAAAACTCCTATTCCAAGGCCGAGTACTCGTGACAAGGTGGGTGACCTTGCCGAGTAGAGGTGAATCCGAGTACTGCAAAACTTGACCCCAACTCGGTCAAACTTAGGATGATTCGGTCCTATATTTTTTTTATAAATACTTAGTCTCATTTCCCATAATTAAATCCATTAATACATACCCAGTTTCCTCGTGTTATGAGTTAATTACCTATTTGAGTATTTATTTTCTAATTCTATAGTCCCATGAACATGTCATACCCTATAATTTTTTAATTTATATATGAAAGTTCCAATCTGAATACTCCCCGCCTAGTCCGATTACTCGCTACACTCCAGCCGGCCGCTCGAGTACCGCCTAGTGAGTTTTACAAGATTGTCAAAAAATAGCCCAAATTTCATTTTTACTTGTCAAATGAGTTATTCTAACTTAAAATTTGACAATAACCATTTGAATTCTATATAAATTCAGTTAATACATTAAGTTACATGAAATTAGTGAAATAGAACATGATGGGTATATATTAATAGAGCTTTCTCCCTCCTGCTATGTTGCAACAGTATATATTTGGAAAGCTTTCACCTTTAAGCTACCTATTTTCATATCTTCATAACTGCAAAGAACAAATGATATTAATTTTGGTTCATTTAGGTATAGACAAGTAATCAATTTTTTTCCAAAAACTTTGTTCTGTCAAATCAGCAAATTCACGGAAAAGATTTGCGTCAAATTCCAATTTAAAGAAACTAAATTGGAATGCCAAAAGGAAAAACTGGCATTTCTGGAAACATGGAATTAACATTTACTACATCCCGACAAAATTTTAAGTTTCCAATATGCGGAAGTGAACCAAAACTGGCACAGCGATAAAGATAAGAAGACATTCCACTAAATCAAAGTTTATCGAAAGTAAGGAAAGGTTAAGGGACAAAAAAGAGATTTAAGGTATTTAAAAAAGAAAAAAAAGAATGAACACATTTTAAGATATCATATATTTGAGGGAAGAAAATAAATACAGCAGCTTACTGACAGAAGATAGGAGATTAAAAGTTGTAAAGGAACCACCCATGCACACAAACAAAATGACCTCATAGCAAACAAATAATCAAGTTGCTTAAGATCTGGTATTTTGGTCAATATAGATCAAATAATAGTGCGCGGCAAATTATTACATTCTACATACGGTAATTTCACACCCCAATGGTTGCCCATGCTCAGAGAATATGCATGAAAGATAAAGCAATAACTGGACAAAAGAATTACTCAATACATCTTAGTATCAATAAATACTTGTTTCGGTAAATCTAACCTTGGAAAATGTGGTGGAAAGATCGTCAATTCC
This sequence comes from Drosophyllum lusitanicum, assembly GCA_032274825.1. Taxonomy (NCBI): domain Eukaryota; kingdom Viridiplantae; phylum Streptophyta; class Magnoliopsida; order Caryophyllales; family Drosophyllaceae; genus Drosophyllum; species Drosophyllum lusitanicum. The sequence continues at coordinate 8,252 of JAUEJL010097052.1, forward strand.
TGGGAACACGCCCTACAAAAAAAAAATGTCATTTTCCATCTTCACACATGCCCCCGATATCCACACACTGACAATTAACTAAAATAAGTAAAAATGATGTAATAAAGCATATTTAGGGGAAAAAAGAAGGAACGCTACGAACAAATTGTGTGTATAAATATTAAAAAAATCCAGCCCAGATCTATCCAGTGCATCATGCAAATCTTTTAGTTAACAAATTTGTCTAAGAGGCAATTACTAACTCTACTCCTTGAAACAAACTGAAAATATGAGCATCAGAACATGCTAAGCAACTGAAAAGGTGTCGAGCAACTGACAAAAGTGGAAGCATGAAAAACTCTGCAGTGTTCCCTTAATAACCATTATAAAGAATCAATGACACACGAAGAACAAATATGATTCTGAAGAAGCAGAAGCCATTATTACGAAAAGGTAAAGAGTATTTGCATGTACATTATTACGTTCAGTTCTAATAACCACCCAAGTCATATATTCATTCAAAAGAGTAACTTATTATTTAACTTCTATTAACCCCACTAGTTATCAAGCACCTTTTCTTTGGTGTAAATGATTTCTATCTTAACTTTGTTAAGACAGACAAAAGCAATATGACAACAAAAACACCAACCAAAGAAGAAAGTTGAAACGTGAGTAAACCAGTTACCCTTCTTAAAAAAATTACAATTCACAAAGATAAGTTCCCAAACCGAGCAGCAATTATAAACCACATAGCAGCTTTCCAACAACGGTAGACAGCATGCCAAGTTTAGCAGTTAACTTCCTAATTATCATCAAAACATCAAAGACCACAACTACTCCTCGTGTATAAAAGATATAAGGTTTTCAGACACAATTACTGGCATGTATCACGAAGAGAGAGGATATCAACATGGTCAAAATAATAAACAACAGAAACTACGACCAACGTCTCAACTAGGGCCTTGACCGATTTACAACAAGTAAATGTATGCATATGGCTACAAACAAAAGAAATTTTAGTCAAGAGAACACACAGCAACACTTAATATGCCTGGCCTTGGTATTTGGTAATACTGACAGTGTTGTAAATATCGGTCTCGGTGGTCGATAAATCGGTGCCTTGGCGGTTGTCGGCGGCCAACCGACCTAGTAATTATAGGATCGGTCAAACTTATCGAGCATGGTCAAAATCGGTGCTTGGCGGTCCTTGGCGGTACTCGGCGGTCAACAAAATGGTTTGACTTCATTTTAAAAACAAAAAACAAAAAAATTTGTTTAGGGTCTAAGGAATGGAAGGGGAGTTGTATTTAGGGTTTAAACTAATTATAGACTTATGCCTTTTATTTTTCAAGCTTGTTAAACTTTTTGATGGTTATTGACTTATTTTGCTAGGATATTGCTAATATTTATTTTTTAAAAATAAATTCCTTTATAATTTAGGGTCCCCACCAAGAAACTGATTAATCACCGCCAAGGCCGATTAATCGTTTGAAGGTGGTCGACCGACTATATACCGCCGAGCGATTTTTACAACCTTGAATACTGAAGCAAAGTTTGATTCTCCAAATAATCAAATGTTTTGACCAATCAAAGTCTGATTGTGAAAACTACGTCAGTGTTATCAACTGATGCAACTCTGCAATAGCGCCTTAGGAAAAATCGCATGACTTGGCAATATTGTCACTCGGACTATAAAAACCTAAAGAAAGATTATATTCTCTCCGTTTCACTATGTCCACCACTCCATCATCTCGTAATAAAGTTTTTAGTAAGACGCCCAGTTGCCACACCAACAACAACAAAAAACGTTCATCACGATAAAACCAATTATTTTTACCATGTTCCCTATACGGATATACGTACATGCTTGTGTGAAACACTACATTATGAACTATAGTCTTTCTTGACTATGAGTTTCCTAGCACCATGTGGGTTTAAACAAAAGGATTGAACGAAACAAAAATAGCCAACTTTCTGAGATCCACTGTTACAAATCAAAGTATAACCAACTCGTAAGTTTTCAGTACCACTAGGAAGGCCCATAAGATGAATCATATTCAAGAGAGAAATGGCAATGACTTTCATACTTCATGTCAAAGAAATCAAGACCTGGTCATAAAGCTCTAATACAAAAAAGAAATATCAGTACAATGTGTACCTCTTCTTGCTCCAACAAAAACTCATCATCCTCCAATTTAGCTGCTGGAAGGTCTTCTTCTTCATCCTCTAGACCTCCCAACTCGACTTCTTCAAGGACTTCATTACCAAAGAATGCATACTGTGATGCATCAAATACAGCACCACCTGTATGGAAAGATTTATAAAAATCAGGTTGGATAGTGCTGCACAGCAGTATGAAATCCCTACACATTCAAATTGCGGTTAAAAACGATACAAAGAAGACCCTAAGATCAAGGTAAGAAGTGAGAAGTCCTGATTCTAGTATATTTTGCTATTTTGTAAGTAGATACAATTCTAACATAGCTAACAAATCACATTTCAGGCCCGTTTTATGAGGTTCTAGAAGTTAAGCAGGTTCAGAAACCGCCATAAATCTAGGTGAACGTTCAATTTCAGACTAGCACGGAAGGACCAAACCAGCTACTCTTCGTATGTTCTTTGGGAATTCCTTACATCCATGGCACAAAAGCGGATTAATACAAATAATTGAGCATCACCATCCTAAAATCTAAACATATGAAACAGAATAACAAGAAAGATTCCAATCAAATATACGGATACAAGATCTGTACAGCATCAATGCAGTCTAAAACCTAAATACGAAATCTGAAGCACGGTAATAGAAGATCAAACGATAAGCATAAGAGAAAAAAAAAACCTGATGAATTCGAACCAAGTTGTTGATTAGGATCCCGAGGATCCATAAGTTGTTGAGTACCACCACCTCCGAATCTTTCCATGTATCAAGTCTTCCACTACGAATCCAGAGAGATGAAACGGAATACCAAAATTGACAAAACTTTAAGAATTAAAAATAATCTCTAAACCCTAAAAAGAACAAAAGGACGCAAAAGACAACAAATATGATTAATTAAGGAAGATGAGTGAAAGAAACCCTTGAGCGATGTATCCTAGGGTTTGTGATCAAGAATTAGGGAAAGATGAAACAAGGATTTGTTGGATAACGATTAGAGTATACAAGTGGTTTATAAATAGAGGACGGTGAGCGGCCTAAAGGTCGAACGGAAAGCCTTCATTTTCATTTTTTCAACAATCACAAAGCGGCTCGTTAGAACCATTTTGCCTATTATTCTATAGTTTATTTAAACAAGTAAATAAAATTGGGTAAAAAATATATTTTTTAATAAATATTAAGACACTTTTTACGTTTATTTTTGAAATTTTAATCCTGTAATAACTTATTATCTACTTACAGTCTATAACCGATCTAGAGAAAAAAACCCTTTTAAGTATCAGATTTCTAGCGATTTTTGTGTGATTTAGACTGTAATGATTTTGAAATTGTTTCCGATTTAATTTGCTTATATAGACATAGATATTGTTATTGTACAGATACAAATCTTTTCTCAAATATTTAACCGCACGTGTAATTATTTTAAGTGAATCCTAACAAGTTTACCTATATGCTTCTATATGTAACATGCATAACGTTAATAACGTTGTTATATGTCTTTTTGGAATGATTTCATAAATAGCGTATAATAAATTTGTCCATACAAGGTAGTATTTAGGTTTTTTAAGGTCTTCTACTTGATTCTATGAAGCTCTTGTAATCAACGTCTCTATTTGTCTTGTAAAAGTCAATCAAGACAAATGAAAGGCAGACTAGCTATTCATTAGCCTTTTTTTAAGGAATCAGTGTGCATAATTACTTACCTTTGTGTGCAATTAAGACAAGTTGATTCCTAAATTGTCTCTTACATGTCGAAGATTATCATAATGGTCAAATTTTAGTTACTTCTTTGTAATTCTATACGTAAGTACTTAATAAATTACATATATCGTATATTAGGTTACACAAATGAATGAGTATTCATTATTGTCAACCAAATCTGGAATGAATGTGTGTTTATCATAGAGTATGCATTTGCATACTCTATGAAACCTTACTATATAATAAATTTCAAACTTTTTCTTCTTGTTTATCGTATGTAAACTTTGCATCCTCGTCTTTTTCTCCTTTTCTGAATGACCGGATCATAATCAATAAGTACTCAAAATGTCAGTAATAACAAATATGGGAGTGAATCAAAGGAGAGACAACGGTCTTCCATTAGAATAATCATATGTCCTCCATTCTAATTTTGAATACTCTTTTATATAAAAACAAAACAAAAAACACATCTTTTATATTCTTCTCTTTCATTTGCACACATCAACAATAATCAATGTCGTCAGGGCGGAATATGGTGCAGGTAAGATGTAAACAGTTATATATTCATTTGTAGGTAGAGAGACTGATTCTCGAAAGACTCTCGGCTTATAAAAAAGACGGCTCTCAAAGAGCCATCAGAATAAAATATTATTTATAATAATAATATCATCTACAGAGAACACAAAATGGTACATTTTTTGTGTTTCGCGTCTTAATTTAAACGGACTTTGTTTCTTTCCTTAAGAACCAAAGAGCCAAAAAGGTAATGAACTAAAATAATCTCCATTTTCAACTCTCTTAAATAGTTAAGCATTTTCTACTCATGTGCCACTTAGACCATGTGCATCCATCTAGTGGGAGAAAGCTGGATGGACACTAGATCTACACCATCGCCCTCCTCCTTCTCTCCCATTGGTAAGTCATCTTGCTAGTTGTTGGTCCCGTGAGCCTTCTTTCTCTTCTCTTTCTTCTCTCTGTCTCTCTTCTTTCTATACCATTTTATTTTATTTTTTAAATAGAGAAAGGTTGTATGAGATGAATGTGGGGTTTGTAGGTTTAAGATGGATGAAAGGAAATGTTGATGTGACACATCAGAGAGTATGGAATAGTGGGTAAATGCTAAGGATCTTATGTATGCAAAGCATAAGTACTTGTACGTGTGTGTGTGCGTATATATATCAAGAACCGTGCATATTGCGAGAACCGCGAGAACAAATATTGGCTCTAAATTGAATTAAGTCAATGACTATAATGTTAATAACTCATTAATGAGCATATATATATATATATATATAACCGTGCATATTGCGAGAACCGCGAGAACAAATATTGACTCTAAATTAAATTAAGTCAATGACTATAATGTTAATAACTCATTAATGAGTATATATATATATCTATACTATATTATAAAGCATTTAGGCCATTGAAATCTCTCGATTTTAAGTAATTTGAAATTACTAATTTACCCCTTATTTAACCCTATAAGGAAACTATTATATAGAGTTAATTAGAT
>JAUEJL010097063.1:0-13602 GCA_032274825.1 Drosophyllum lusitanicum
CCCCCACCTCTCACTCTTTTTACAGGTTTTGGTAAGTCAGCGGCTCGGCTGAGAGTGGTTAGCTTGGGGAGTAATTGTCTGGCCTCTGATAATTAATTTGTGATGAGCCGTTGATTTTTGTAATACTGATATTTTAAACTATGGTTGACCTTGAAAACTGTTGTATGTTTGCAGTTGTATATACTTTTGGTATTTGTGATCGATTCCGCAGTATTTTGAAAATGAAAATTTTGGGTTGAAAATACGGTGTTACATTTGGGTTGATTTGGGTTGGGTGTATGTGCTACGCATGGTCTAATAGCACCTTTATAAATTATTTGTCTTAACCGAGTGTGTAGCACTCTGTGAATTTATATTGTTTTATTTAAGGTAAATTGTCGAATGTAAATACTTAAATTTGTTAAAGAATGTATCATGTAAGCTATTTTACCATAAAAGAATTTTATATTTCAATTATTTAGGATAAAGAATGTGTATTTCAATTTTGCTTTAAAAGATTGTAAAATTTAATTTTTGTTATAGAAAGTGGTATCATTACATGTCAAATATCAAGATTATATATCAAGTATTTATTTTCAAAAGAAGTTGAAATTTACAATCATTATTGATAAAATAAATTACAAACTTTGATATTTAGGTTACTTTTTTTCAATAGTTTATCATCATGTATATTAACTTGAGTTGATTATATGCTTGAAGAAGTATCTTTTTATAGATTCAATCTTCGCATTAAAAATGTGACAAGCAGGAGCATGTGTTTCTTGAAGGAAAAAACTTAATTGATAAGAGTTAATCCCTCTTTTAGATTCGATGATAATGATTTTGCTCCGACAAATAAATTTTGTATCATTTGTAATAAATGTCTTGAAGAAAACTTGTAATTATCGAAGCATAGCAATCGAACAAAATTGGACTCACGAGATGAATAAGCTAAGAAGACCGACATTGTCAAATAAGGGATAACAATGAGAATTTTCGTGGATATAAATAATTGGCGAGTTAGGTTCTATCAAACAACATTTTATTTATAACATAAGGTAGAAGAATAACTGCAAAGCAAAAAACAAGGATCAATAAAGAGGTTATCGGTTTTAAATTTCTTATTGCTATAAATAGCTTGTTAACTCAACCTTGAACGGTTATAATTAGCATTTTAACAGGAATAAAAGTGTTACTTTTTAAAGGATATTAGTATCATACAAAAGAGGTTACATAAGCTATATTTGTTTTTTTAAATATCAAACTCACACACCTGCCATTGTATAACTATTTTCCACATTAGGACTTTTACCCTACAATTGATTGGTTGTGACTCACTTTGATAATACTTGAATACTATTAAGCCAAAGACATATTTATCTCACTTGCTAGTAAGGTTCAAAGGTTGTAGAGTGCATACCGCTACTACACCTTTGTTGTACCATAAATGTCCCATTGTAAACATTGGGCAAAGCTTTGAGCAATTCGCTAAGATCCCAAGTAGTTCATCATGGTCTTGAAAGCCAAACATACCAAGTCTTGGTAAGTAGAGATCAACATCAAAGAAGGAAAATATGTAAGAGATTTTAACTTGACGCAATTACATGTTAAGAACTGAAAGACGGCCAAAGAGGAAATCCGAGAAGGTATATACAATGTAGACTTTATAACTAACCGAATTCTAATATTTGGAGATGAATAGATGACCTCGCATATTATGTCCACACGAGTTATGATAATTGACTATGCTAATTACCTTACACACATATCCATACATCTTTGTAATTACGTGCTGCTAGTATCCCTTTAAAATCATTGAAAGATGTCCGCAGATAATCTATACTATTTTACTCAATTTTCAAGCTGTAATGGATACTTGAAGCTCATATCCAACTTTCTAAACATCGATCTGATAAGATTCTATACGTTTCTTTTGATTAGTTTGTTCAAGACATAATGAAAACCAAACAACCCATACAACTAACTTTTATGACGATAATGAGACAAATGATATGGGGAATTTGAGATCACTTCATGTTGAAAAACTGAGTTTTCAAAAGGGCCTTTTGTAGAAGTAGTCGCGAACTTACTTATTCAAGATCATATTTGTTAGGAAAAAACACATAATCACGTTTCCAAAACATAATAACAAACACCTCTTAGCATTTACAAATAGCAAAAACTAAAAATCAATTCCAAAACATAATATCAAACATTTTTAAGACACAAATGCAAGTAAAACCATCAACATCCTCCTTATATGTCTACTCACATAAATGTAAATGCCTATATAAAGTAACCACACTAATCACTTTTCTTTTTGTTAATCTATAACATCAAATAGAAGTGTTTTTATACACGTTAACTTATCCTTAAACTCATTAAACCGAATCATTTTCGTTAGGTATCCGTAAGTTCCATTGTATAAGCAGTTTCAAACACATGAATCACAATCATTCCCGATTGTGGAGCGAAACAAAAGCTAAACATTCTTTCTAAGTAATTTGTTGTATATAATTGGTTAACTAATGATATGATGATTTTGACATACAAAAGCTCAAAGTTAGATTAAAGAAAAAGGAAAAAAGAAATTGAAATCGGATGATCCGGTTACAACTGGAAGGACCCACTTCCATGCCTTGCGTGTGCTCCTTTTAACATTCTTTACCCATCACCGAATCAATTCACAAATGTGTATTCGTAAACCCTAAATACAGAAAACCCAGGTGTGCGAGTGTGTTTTTTTGAGGGGAAATCGCAAAAACCTGCGTAAACCATTGCCCTAAATTAATTCCCCAATTGACAAGAAGATGGTGGATTTTGGTCGGGTGCAAAAGGAGCTTCAAGAATGTAACAAAGACATTAATGTGTCTGGTATCAGTGTAAACCCTAAATCGGACAATCTCACTAATTTGATCGGCACAATTCCTGGTCCGGTTGGTACTCCATATGAAGGCGGAACCTTCAAGATTGATATCGACTTGCCTGGTATTGTTTTGTATATATAATGCAACTCAATTTTGGTTTCCAGAGTGTTGTATGTTTTCAATTTCAATTTGAATTTGTTATTGATGAATTTTACCAAGTTGTACGAGCTGTACGATCAAGTGTATAGTTTCTGTGCTTGAGACCAGCGGTAATGGCAAGAAATAGGTCTGTTCGATCACCAAATTTGAAAGTTTTAATTTGTTAAATGGAGGATTATAGCATAATTGAGTTAGGCAAGTGATTATTACTGTTTATTTTTGGGTATAAGGCACATCAATCATTTATGCTGTATAATTTATTTCTAAATTGCAGATGCATACCCTTTTGAGCCACCAAGGATGAAATTTGCAACTAAAGTCTGGTATGGATGCCTATAATCGTTTAATATGTCATTATTGCTATACTCTTAATTCTTTGAATACACGGTAGAGAGACGTGTTTGTTTTTTAGGGCTAAAACGAACAATGCTAATGTTGCATAACTGCACAAGTGTTTTAAATGTCTTCTTTTTTGTAGTTTGACAACCAAAGTTGCTATTAACTGAATGCTTTACATATTACTTTTTCACACATGGCAAGAAATTGCTATTTGTTAGATGGCATTGATATTTATATACTTGGTATAACTTGTGAAATCAAGGTATGGTTTTAAGCATGTATCAGTGAATACGGATTTACTTTGCTTCCTTCTTTATTTGGTTGGGTTAAAGTGTTAAACTGATGAAAAATGATGGCTTTTTATGTCTTTTTGGCAGTGGAACAGTCATTTAACATGTTGATGCATTGAGATCAGGATCAAATCAGAACTGTAAGATCTAATTGCGACCACTCATTTAAGACGCATTTGTGGAATACAAATGCACAAGTGGATTAAACGAGATGCCTGTGCATCCAAATGAGGTGGCTGCAATTAGTTTTAACAGTTTTTATTGGAATCCTCCCATGATCCAGTGTTCCTCAAAAAAAGTTAGGTTATGACATGTTGAGTTTTGTGATTTTTCTGGTAGTTGTATCTATATCCTTTTATTGCTATTTTTGGTGGGAGCCATAATGTGAATGATACAAAGATTGTGGCTCAGTTCCTCAAAAAAAGTTAGGTTATGACATGTTGTATCTATATCCTTTTATTGCTAGGTTATGACATGTAAAAAGTTTCTTTTAATTTCTTTTTGTTAAGATTGTGGTACAGTTTCTCGGACGGCATTTTTTTTTCCTTTTTTGTTTTGGCTCCACAAGCACTGGATTCCTAGTATTTGAACTTCTCTTACATCTGAACCATATGTTTCATGTTTTCTATGATCATCTCTTTTTCACGTATCTGGGGAAACTTCCATAGTGGCTGCTATCCTCTAACACCAATCCTTGTTAGCCGCGGGTTGAATTTTTTTAATTTTTATATGGTTATAGTTTAAATGGATGATATGTTGGGTCGATCATTTGCCTTTTTGGTTCAACCTGTGATACTATAAGCGTGTAAAAGTTATATAAATAACCTTTAAATGGTATAGAAGAGATGGCTATATCATGATTATTCTCTTTAAAAGGTAGAAACCTTTGGCATTAAAACAATCGGGTCATAACTGCCTGTAAAAGTTTTCCATACATGCTTAATCTTCAGGAGAAACCGAGAAACCAATTCAAGATTTTTGAAAGTGACCTTTTCTTTGAAGTGATAAGTTTTATAATTGCATACTTATATCAAATTGATGTAATAAACCTAATAGCGATGAAGACCATTTAATTTAAAAAAAACATACATGGGGATTGTAAAGATTATGATATTTCTAGCATTACTAGGTATTGATTTTACAGTTTTTGTTCTTGGTAATTGATAGTATAGACAGTTGAATTTTTAGGTTAACGTGGCTCGCTCGCATCATATATAATCTTTGTTGTTTTGTTTGTTCAATCCTTGTTGAAGGCACCCGAATATTAGCAGCCAAAGTGGAGCTATTTGCTTGGATATCTTGAAGGATCAGTGGAGCCCAGCCCTTACTTTGAAGACAGCACTTCTTTCTATTCAGGCCTTACTCTCCGCCCCTGAACCCGATGATCCACAAGATGCGGTAGTGGCACAACAGGTAATAAAATCTGTCGATTTTTCATCTTTTTAGTTAAAAATTGACTTATGCTATAGGGTAAAGACTGTTAGATGATATACATATTTTATTTTCTTAACATCCCATTATAGGTAACTTACTTTTACATTTACCAATATAGGTAACATTCTTTTTGATAAACTGACAATATGAACATTACTCCTTTTCTAATCTGTCATATGGATAAATGATAATATTGAATTATTATTATTACTAATTATCTTTATTATTGTTATTACTATATGATTATTATTATTATTATTATTATTATTATAAAACTACTTACATAATATAATATTGTATTTTATTTCTTTTGGATAATTTTTTTATAAAAAAATTGGTTTTGACTGTTGCAAGTCGCAAATACCATATTGGAACAATATTCAAAACTATATTACCTACATTGATAACAAAAAAGTAAGTTACCTTTAATGGAACAGGAAGAAAAGTATGTTTATTTGATAGTCTTGACCTTATGTTATATTTAAAGGTCAAAACATCTTGTTGGTAGTACTTCCTATCTCATATAAACATTGCTTATGTATTTCTCTTTGACATAAATTTGTGAAAGAAATGGTAATAAGTTTCATACGGTGGACCATGCCTCTTTCATCTATATAGATTATAATGAGTTTTAAAGAAGAAAATTTTTGCATCTTTTCTGTACACAACATTCTTGCCTGTCTTTTAAAATCTATTGTTTTTTTAATGTTTTGTTATTTCAGTATCTTAAAGACTATCAAACTTTTGCAAGCACTGCCCGCTACTGGACAGAATCTTTCGCAAAGACGTTGTCTCTAGGGGTTGAAGAGAAGGTCAGTATAATCTACACTGTCTAGTGATGGCGCATGAAACTTATTCTTTCTATTGTCCATAAGTGGATATTGGAGGTGACCATATGGGTGGGTTGGCTAACGGATCAAAACACGTAATGTGTTAGTACTGGTTAAAACGGATCATGTCGGATCAGGTTGACTTAAAACTCCTTTTATCTATTTTAAAGGGAAAATTTGAGAAAGTGTGATTATCATTGCATCAATTTCAATTTGTGCAACCCTTTTATAATTTTTCAAGTCATGGCAGTATACTATGCATTTCTTTTCAATCAATGTAACTGGCCACACAATTTGTGCAACTATCTTAATGCATTTCTTTCCAATTTGTGAAACCCTTTAACATTAAATGAAAAGAAATACATAGTGTACCGACCTAATTAGTAAAAATATAAAAGGGTTGAACAAATTCGATATTGCTGCAAAGATAATTATACTTTTATGCAGTTTTCCTTTCTTAAACCTGCTTGTGATTATGAAAACTGTATTGCTGCAATAGTAAAATTTTACTTTTGCAAAAAGCGATTGAGGAGATTACTGTATGCATAAACAATACAACATGGCCAACTTTCAACTTGTTCGACTGGTTTCAGTTTTGTATATAACTTCTTTTTGTTATACCAATATGGAGATAAAATATAACTTCTCGACCCACTCCGAATTGGTTATGTGTAGTACATATCATGACCCTTTTGTTTTGGTGTGGGTTCGGATAGGTGCAAAAGCTTGTTGAGATGGGATTCCCTGAAGGTTTGGTTAGGAGTACTCTGGAAGTTGTGGGTGGTGATGAGAACTTGGCCTTGGAGCAGCTCTGTTCTGGCTAGTTGTCATTGTTTGTGTTAAAGACTTGAAACACTTTTTCATCAACATAGGAAGAAGAAAACTTTAAAACTCCTTAAATGGATATATATGAAATGAAATCGTTGTGTTTGTAGTCCATTCGGGCATGAGCAGCGTCAAAGGTGGTTGTTTTTAGACAAGGGTAAGTCAAATTCATATCGGCAAATCTTAATGCTCTGCTGTTGGTCTTTGCAGTCATATTCATGATTTGGTTCAATTTTAATCTTGATTAATAATTCTTTGTTTGGTCAAGTACGTCATTTCTAGAAGGGGTCAAATAGCTTTGGTTGACCTAATAATTTTTCTTTGAGTTGCAAGTCCCTGTTGTCAATTGCGTGCAATTGACATTGTGGAATGTTTGACTCCTTTATTCCTAACGAATATCTACGGCATCTACCAATACCGAAAGTCACAGACGAGTATGTCAAGGTTCTATTCCTTTAATATGTATATATATACGACTTTTTTTAAAAATTAGATTCTCGTTATCTTAAATGAGACGTATTTATATAAAGTTATACAAAGACGTTAAATACTGTTAACAATATATATATCTATATACACACACACACACATCAAAGGGTTACCAAAAGGCTGGTATTATGGACTTACGGCGGTATCAAAGTGTTGGAAAAGTGTTCAAATGGTTATAGGTTTTAGTCTCTTGTGGACATAAGGTCTAGATTTAACAGTATGTTTGGTGTGTGTATGTTCTGCTGTTAAAAAAAAAAAGATACATTGAAGGGTTAATTACATGATGTTCTTAATTCTTAAAAAGAAAATTATATTTCCTTCAATTAAATTTTACCCTCGTACCCACTAAACGAAGACGTGTGAAATTAACTATTCTCTTTCTCTATCTACTCTCTTGATTTCAACACTTATTTCATCTTGTGAGTATGAGGATGTGTAGAAATATAAAATAGAAGATATAGAAATTCTTATTTTTAAATATGCAAAAAAAGTTAAATGATTAAATATAAGAAAAGGGATTTTAATTTATAACACCTTCAAAAGTCAACCTTACAGCTAATATCACCTCTTGAATGTCATAGGAGCATCATTTGTGGTATATATAAACAGCATATATGCCAACATATCTCCATCACTCTATAATCTCCTCAACCAACAACTTCAGAAGAAGTAAATTACATACAAGACATAGAAAAACCAAGCAAAATATTAACATTAACACGGACACATAAATGTAAATTTAAATGCTGGGTTTAGCTTATTTTATATCTTTTATCTTGTCACACACATAGTCATAAACACAAATATAACATGGATCAAATATGGACGCTATCCCAATTTGAGCACCCTAATCCACCACCATGATCATCTTCATCTTCACCCGCATCACCCCCGACTCCATCTGCATCTCCATCTTCACCCACCACCACCTCCGTCTTTATATTCACCCATCATCACCTCCGCCTCCATCTTCATATTCACCGGTCACCATTGTTGCCTTCTTTAATTCCACTCACCCTAACTCGATTTTGAAGAATGACACTCAGTACACATTTTGAAGTGGATAACAAAGATTTGCAGACTTAAATCCCATTTGTTCAAATTTTTGTGGTTGACTCGTCAAAGATGAAGTTAGGGTACTCGCTCTATGTTTGAAAGGTTTCTAAAACACCCTTACTGCATCCATCTTTTAATCTTTATAGTGCATCCAAACACAATACCCTTACTTCTTTATTGCATCCAAGGGCAATCCCATATGGCTATATGGTCTTGACCGGTGGCAAGGGTTATTAGTCAACCAAGCAAATGTGTTGGGTTCGTAGGTCACGGGTTGACGGGTCAAAAACATGTGATCCAAACACAACTTGTTTATTTATCCGTGTTAGGATTTGAAATACTAACCCATATGTGTTAGACACGAGCACGACTCACATACCTCGTCTAAATATACGTGTTGACAGATCATTTATGCGTTGGCGGGTCATTTGCAGGATGAGGAACGGTTCGTCTGATCAATGCAAAAACTAAGATATATATGAAAACTAAACTAGTTGGCGTGTCATAAACAGGTCGTCGTGTCATTAGTGTGTCGTAAACGAGTTTGCACATTGCCCCGTGAAATTTATACATGACCCGGATACGTTTATTAATGCGGGTTACATTGGTCAACCTGATCACGACTCATTTATTATACATGTCAACATAAACCTATTTTTATATTTTTCGATTGAAGTATTGATATGAAAAATCAAAAAAGTCTCAATTGTATAACTAAAACTTTCCGTTTTACTTGGTTCAAAAATGTGTATCGTTCGACAGTTTTTCGATTTTAAATAACTTGAACACAAAGAACGTTTTTTCAATATTTCATTATAGCATATGAAGTTTTTTTGTTTAAATATACACATCGGGTTTACAAAAGTTTCATTACGCCCATTTTTGTTTCAAAATTTTACAAATACAAAATCCTTTTGTAAACATTAACGGATAGATGTGAATAAAAAAAAGCTTAATGTGTCATAAGAGAAAATGTTCTTTGTGTTCGGCAAATTTAAAAATGAATTAGATATATATTAAAAAAAACAAAAGTGTAGTTAGTATATATGCCTTTGAAAAAAGAAGATGGTAAATAAAATTATGAAAGTGGTATTAATTGTTTTTCTTTAAATAAAAAAAGAAAACGTGTATGGAAAACTAAAAAGTTTTGTTGTTGCATTTGGTAGTGATTAGATTAAGACCCTTTTAGTAGTTGTATTATGACCAAACGTCCATTCCATTCCATTCGTGGGTTATTCTACTACTATACTTGTTCCAATTTGTTGACTATTTTCTTTGACTCTTGTTCTCTTCGATCTGATTTGTCTGTCAATGTAACCCTGGTTAATTTTTTACATCACATTGACAGGGAGTAATGATATTTATGTATGTTTAAAACATAAAAGATATGTTAGACCTATTTACTGTTTTATACCTGACTTTAGTAATTTTTTTATTTACTAACATTAATTTTACTACATGTTTCTTCAAACTTTTTATAATCATTAGACATTATATATACTCTCTATATTAAAAACAGTTATTATTTTTATTCTGTAATGATTGACTTATATATAAATTATTATTTGTTTTTGAAGAAATTGCAAGAAAAGTATTAACATTCATTCATCTTCTTATGACAAAACCAAAAAACAAATATGAACAAGTAAAAGAATGAACAAACCCTAAATCGGTTCCATCAACGACACAAAATCGGTTATAGATCTAGAATATTAGACACTTGAAGAACAAAATCTAGAATAAAAAACCCATTTGAGATAGCAAAAACCCTAATCCCATAGGAACCCTTGATTAAATGTGGAAATCAAAACGTACCTAAATCTCACCTTAAAATCTAAAAGGGAACGCATAGTAGATAGATTTCTGGGGTATCAGGGCTTGAAAACACACCTTAAACCCAATCTGCGATCGAATCTTGAAACACATCCCTAAAAATCTGGAACCCATCTAATACCGGCGGCGACGGTGGTGGTTTGAACCATATCGACATTTGTTTGAAGGCTATGACGGTGGTGGTGGTGGTAGAAATATGTGGTGGTGGTGATGGTTTGAAGGTGGTGGTTGTGGAGATTCGTCCCATTCTCTCATTGACCACGATGCTCTCCCATGGTGTCATTGAGAAGGCGGCGGTGGTGATCGTCGGTTATGAAGGTATTGTTGGTAGAAGATGAAAACCCTTGTAGATGAGGGTATCTGCTTGTGTTCTTTGAACTTTATATAAAAAAAATCTTTTTTAAATTAAAATTGTCAAAAACATATAAAAGAGGAAGTAACCGGTTGATGCAAGTAATCACTTGTATATAATGTAATAGTTATGAAAGTTTCTTGTCACAATCGCCGCTATCGTCAACCATTGCTTGCCACCATCAGTTGCCATTGATTGCCGCCTCCACGAACTTCATCTTCGCCACCAACAACACTGTCTTCACCAGCGCCACCACCATCGACCACAACTACCATCAACATCGCCATGGATTCAACTATTTAAGTGTGTATTAGTCCACCAACGACCACCACCGCTACCTCAAACACCATTACACTCTACCACCATCATAAACCGCCACTACCACCATCATAAACCGCCACTACCACCTCACAACCAATCATCGTCACTACTACCACCTTTACCGACTACCACAACCATCACTAATTGTTACTATCGTTGCCTCAACCAACATTGTCGCTGCCGCCACCGACCATCGCCCTAACAGTAGCTGTCACCACCACCACTTCTTAGTTCTTACTATTGGTGGTATCAACAACCCTCCATCATCACCAACGACTACTAGATGATTGTCCTTAAGTTTAAAGGTAATCCATCAACATCCTAATGCTAGTACTTTTAGTGTATGTAATGGATTAATGTAACGCCCCAATTTTTAAAACACTAGTAATACATAAATAATTTTCATTTGTGATAATGAGAAATGTTTAGAAAAGCTTGAGGAAGTATAAACTGTTTAAACCCTCGGTTTTGTACAAAAAGAGGTAAATGCGTAATTACAACAAAAGTAATTTAAGTTGCACAAATAGGAGCGTCATGGTTACAAAAATGTTTTACTCAGCCAACAGTCAAACCGGGGCCTCACCCTTGGTGTCAACACAACCTGCAAAAGCATAAGAGAGTATCTGCTAAGCTACAAAAACTTAGTGAGGAAACTAAACTGCAAATCATATAAGCATATGCATAAATATATACGAATGTTTCAACAATTCTTATGGATACAATACTGCACCATCTTAGCACCGCCGATAAGACTAAATGCTGCTTGTAACCCCTACTGCACAAAGCAGCATGCTACCCTCACAATGATCCGCAGATATCACATATATGAATCAGAGTTTAGGAAACTAACCTCAACAATTAGTATCACATAGTAGTATGCTAGAGATAATCAGATTACACATCAAATAGTAAGTCCTACAAGCATATACAGTTATGGTATTGAACACATAACTAAATCCAACACTTAACAAACCGCACAGGGGCGAAGCACGCCTGTGCCCTACAGTCCAGGCCCAAAGCATGGCCCAACCGAACATGGGCGTACTGGGCCGAACACTCTCATACCTTACCTAGGCACGCCCGGGCCTCAAGAACAAAGGCGGTCACGGTCTCTTAGGCACGACCATACCCCCAAAGGCACGCCCGTGCCTTTCGCTTATCAACACCAGTTCGCCGACTGAAAAGCTGTAACTTCGGCCAAAACATCAAAACTCACAACTTTAATTAATTCTAACGTCACAGGGGTGTTTTCCTACACCCCAAACATCTAATAGCTATCAAATAACAACAAGAAGCATGCTAAATCCTTGATTCACCATTGAATCATCTTTAAACCCATGAAAACTCAAGAAAAAAACCTAATAATCTTACCTTTAGCTTGTATGATTGCTAGGATCTGTTTATGCTACTTGTATTTATTGATCTTGCTCAGAAAACGGATATGGAATTTGACCAACCCTTGAGTACGTGAGTTGTATGTGTGTTTGTTTTTGTTTGACTACACCTAGTCAAAGCTAGCCATATATATATATCAAATGAGAACACCTCCTAATGTGAGAACTTGGAGAACAGTTTATAGCTTTTTGATGATCTTTATTTAATGGCTAAGATTAATCTTGGTTAATTAAGGTATGTTGAATTTTAATGATTTGATTTAATTAAGGTAGGTTGATTATATATATATATATAAACAACTAAGAATATTCCAATTAATTATTAAAGGCATGACTAACCGGGTACGCAGAACAACTAAACCCACTTCAAGGTGTTACAAGATTAAATGACTAATCGCAGTACGAGAAATAAAGATATAGTCAAGTCTATATTACACATAATAGAGATGCATAGAAATACGGATTCATTTATTAAAAGTACCGAATGTATAACAAATCCTTATCAACTAATCGATTAATTAATGGGGAGCAAAGTAGAGATTTGGGATGCGAATATAAGAGTTGACAGTAAAGCCACAGTTATGTGTAATTCTATAAGTAAGATAATTTTTATTATAATGAATCGTATATAAATAGCGATGCAGATATGAGAGACATAATAAATGAAATGTGTTTAGTATTATAATGCAAAGTTAATGCAAATGTTAGACAAGTGAATAATCTAAAGGATTGAAAATAGGGTTATAATTTTTAGTAAGAATTAAGTGATATGTATTTACAAATGTCTTAATCGAAGTTTAAGTGATTTGTTCATTTATGCTTAACAAGTCTCAGAGTTAGAGATACATACCGAGCTTAATATGAAGATGATGTCCGAGTGTATGAGCTTCAGTGGTGCAACCTTTTAATTTAAGTTCAATTATGCCCGTTGTTACCCAAATTTTAAATAAATGTGTTTTGGGTTAAATACTTTTGTTATTTAATGTTGAGTGTCTTACATGCTGCAATTGAGTTGTGTTGAAAGAAATTGAGTTTTGGCAACATTTGCTGTTTAAACAAGCTGCAGATCACTGTTCACGGGAGGCTCGCGGCGCGAGGCCCTGCCTTCCGCGAAAGTCATTTTTCCAGCGATTTTCTCGCGGCGCGAGTCACCCTGAAACCTCCAAAAATCATGATTTTGACCCCATTTGACCATGATCTTGTTTGGGGATTGATTCTAAGGTTTTATAAGGGTTATATGAAGTCTTTTAAACCCCGAAAGAGTGTTTAAGCATAGAATTGAGCTTATAAGAATTTTGTTTTGGTTAACTTATGCTAGCTGGCCTTATGTTTTGTGATCATAGGTTTATGATCATGAGTTTGAGCTTTGGTTTGGATGGGGTTGTGATCCTCATCACACCCTCAGGTGAGTACACCCTGCGGATACCCAACTTT
>JAUEJL010097074.1:0-13602 GCA_032274825.1 Drosophyllum lusitanicum
ATTTTAAAAATTCAAGTAAAGAATGTTAAATATATGAGAAATTAAACCTTTTATTTTACTTATACGAGTGTTTGTAAATTCGGGTTACATGTTATCAAGTTTATAAGTTTTAGTTATATGAATTTTTTAACACTTCAATTAAAATATTTGTTATATGAGAGAATATTTAAAATAATATTTCTATTGAGGTTTTTTATTTAATTTTTAATTTGTTTAATATCTTATAAGTTGAAATTTAATTTGTATTGACTTGACATTTTTCAACATTGTTTATTATGACAAATTTAGTTATTAAAATGGTATTCAATGGTTTTCTTTTAGGTTTAAATGAGGGATAAGATTGTAATTTCAAATTACTTAAATTTAAGAGATCAAGGGATTTAGAAGAGAGAGTGCTAAATGTTTTATATATGAGTATAGATATAGATATAGATTACGCAATGTAGTCACTTTTTAAAAAGTGTATATATTTTACTGATTTTCCGAAGAAGGAACTTATGGTTAGCAAGCAGTTATTTTAGCTCATTAAGACATTAATCCTGTTCTAAAAGATTGGGCTTCCCTACATGTCAATTAGGCCCAGGCATATGGAGAATTTTTATTCCAAAGACGGGCCTTTAATGCATTGCCCGCTTATTTTATGTTTCAAAATTTTGGGAATTATTTTGTAATATTCTAAAAAGTAAATTACAGCATTAGAGTAATCATAAGTCACCATATCTACTAAACCGTTATGTCAATTTTTTCTATTATCACTTAACTCACTATTTAGCTCCTTAGTGGCGTAGTGCTTTTTTCTTATCACACTAAATTATAGGACTTAGTAGAAATCGCCATGCATCATCGTCTTCATATCTGCCGGCGATCCCACTTATCTCCTCCAACAACGGTGATTATTCCTATATGCCGGCGATGTCAATTCCTTAACCTCCACACGTAGTGTTTCCTCTAAACTTTTGCAGCTATTGACTTACACGGTTCTCTTGCCGGTGACCATCACCGGTTCGTGTTTCCCCTGCGTGCGACCTTCATCTTAGTGGATGTCGATGACTAATTTTGGGTTTCTGGGGTTCTCCCATGTATCAGATGCAAACAAAAATGTTTTTTTTCTTTTTATTAAATGTTGAAGTCGGTGAATTCTATTAGGATGGAAATGAGTTCAAGTTTGTTCGTTCCATGGGTTTAGGTTGATTGGTTATTGGTTTTGGTTTGACGAAGATGCAACACGGATAGTTGTTATTCATATATGTCTCTGGAGGTAGAACTTGCAAACCATATAGTGTTTATGCTGGTGATGATGTTTAAAAAAGCATGTTAAAATGATTGAAAATAGTAGACAATAATTAAACGATTTTTTGATGATTTAAAATTTTAAAAAATATAAATAAGAACTGGTTTGTAAAGTTTAACATTTGTTAACATATAAAGGATGTGCGGATTTTAAAAGTGAATGACAGAATTTTCAAGATTTTTTGTTGAAGGACTAAACTTGCAATTTTATTATATTTTAAAGGACCAACGGGAGTAATATACTCTATTCTAAATATTATGGTGTTTGTTTTTCTTCTGTTCTGAATTACAAATCGTGCGTGTGTGTCTATATAAATATGTATAAGGTTGTTGGTGAGTGAACATCAAACCATTGACTTTTAATCCGAACCATCGGTTTATTTTGACTTTAAATCTCAACCATATAAAGCCCCTACTTTACACAACTGTCGGATCGATCTTATACCACATCTCATCCGTTGAATATATCACTAAAAAATGGTTATTGTAATTTTTCAAAACTACTTACCATGCATAAACCCACTAGTCTACTACTCCATGATTTCTTGTAACTCCCCCAAAACTACCCATTATTGTCATAAACGCAACCTCTTTCTGTAACAAGTGATTCACTACAAGTTTGCAAAGTCTTGAAGAGTTCATAATGTTTCATGGCAATAAAAAGAAATGGCACAGATGGAAAGCAAGAAGAAAAAAAATTTGGTCTTTATTGCGGATGACGCTGTGCAAGGTTAACTTGCTAATTTCTGGTTCTTTCTTTGGGCTTATTGGATTTTGTTACATTAATTTTTACTTTGTGAGTGCCAAAAACAAAAATCGAGTAAATATAATATGATGAAACCCATTAATATTGTTTAGTATGCCTAATTCAAAGTATAATTCTTCAAACACGTACATGGTATCAATTAGAGATTATATGCTAGAAAAATGTTCATGTATATAATTTCTATGTAAAATAAGAAAAGTCCGTGCTTTGAGATTTATGGAGCTGAAGGTGTGAATTTTGATTTACATGCACTCACCACGACATTATGGATATATCGAGTTGATGAGAGTTCATAAAAAATAATATTATTATTCAAACAGAAATTCCATTCACCACGACGCTGTTGATATAGCGATTTGATGAGAGTTTACAAAAATAATAATATTATTCAAACAAAAATTGCACTCACCACTCACCAAATTAATATATCGACTTGATATATCTAAGGATCCTAATCTTATTTTTAAAGATCTCTAGGTCTATGCATGTTTTTTATTGGGTCGTGAACAAAAGTGGAAAGAAGACCATCTCGTAGGATTTGTGGAAAGTTGATCCAGGTTCGGTATGTGGTTGGACCAAACGGCTTATTTGAGGTGCCTTTATTCTTACATAAGTTCTAAAAGGCCAACAAGCTTATTTCTTACATACAGTAATGTCCTTACTCACTTTTGTTTGAAATTTAGATTCTCAAGACTTAATTAAGCGAATCAGATTACAAATATTTAACAGAGCTTTGACGAAATATAAATTTTGTAGGTGGTTCGAGTTAACAAATCAAAGCTAACTAGGTTGGTATTTGGAACTCTTTTTGTTAATAACTTAATTTTATTTTGATAAATAATTCATGTGTTAGAATATGATTATATATATATATATATATATAGAGAGAGAGAGAGAGAGGTTTATATGAAAAGCTTCTTATTTGCAAAAAGTATGAGAAAAGATAATGACCTTTAGATTATTTAATCAATGGTTATAAATAGGTATGTCAGTTTTGTAAATAACTAGACATCAAATGGTATCTATTAATAATAAAAAAAGGTATATTTGTCATTAAACACACTTTTCTCCTCTCTCATATCTTCTCTCTCCTCCTCACCTGTACCGTATATCTCACCCTTCATCTCCATCTTTCACAAAGAAAACAAAACCCTAGAATTATATCTTCTCTCCCCTTCGCTGTCGCCCGCGACGGCTCTCCCTCCGTTCTCTCTAAAGCAGCAAATATCCGATGATGGAGAGCTTGTCATTGATGGGTTTCCATCGCCGCACCCTCGCCACCGCCCAGTTCTTTGATCGCACCCTCGTCGTTGGTGGGTTTTCCATCGTTCCCCCATCAAGCAGCCGCAGCTCAGTTTTCCATCGATGCATCAGATCTACTATCGCCGCCATCTTTCTCTCACATAAACGGTTGTAAGGCACGGTGGCAGTGAGATCATTTCCCTCATCAAGCCGTCGCCGCCATCGTCGGTCGACAACCTTCGCTACCACCCAGATTCTCTATCACCGTTTCAGATCTATCACCACCATATTTCTCTCATCTCCGATTTTTATTCTAGTGTTTTATAAGAACTGAAAAAGAAATTTAGGTTATATGGATTTGTTCACTAAAGATAATTATTATGTTGTTATTTTTTCAAATGTTTTCAATTTTTGTTTGATCATTAATGAATATCAAGGTAATTTACTTTTAGGTTATTAGGTTTTATTTTTGGGTATGTACTGTTTAGTAGATATAGTTTTTCATATATTGTTTTATCATATAGTTCACTAGTAAACGGTATTTAAAAATCCATTATTACATATAAGTTGATATTTTTATAGATTATTAATCATTGAACAAATTTAATATTGGTGTATGTGTTCACATAAAAATAAGTTTATTTTTTGAAGTTTATTGTACTATATATTATTGAACAATTTGTGTATTCTAATATTGTTATCATGTTTTATTTGTAAACATCAAAGATAAAAACAATCTCCGTTCACTAGTAAACTGAAGTAGCTATAGAAAAATAATGAATAAACACTAAGTTTACTATTGAACATAGTGCAGGAAAATCTAGAGAAAAAACAAGATAAAACTGAAAAAACTTTATATCACTAAATTCAGTGAAACAAAAAAAATAATGTTTATTAATGAACACAGTAATGATGAAAAACTCGTAAATATTGTGGATGTGTTTACCGGTGAACTCTGTAAAATGAAAAATTTACTAGTAGATTATTTTTATTTTATTTTTGTTTTTTATTCAAAATTCTGGTGAGAGAAAAATAAGTGAGAGAAATAGCTTTGAGAGAATTTTTTTTTTACTATTATACTCTTTTTAATTTAAAAAAACAAAAAAAAAACATGATTAATATAGACCACTAGATCAAATACCAATAAATGGCTAGGATTGTTTCTCGCACTATATATAGGAAAAAGTTCAAACGAGAACTGTTTTTCGTACGAGAACTGCAAGAACCAATCTTAGCCATCCAATTCCCCATCTTTCAATTGGATTGTCCACCCATGAATTCCTTACACGCACCTTGCCACACTCAATCCCTTCACGCTCTTCATCCATGAATTCCACTTACCACTTGAATGGTCAAGATTGGTTCTCGCAGTTCTCGTACGAAAAATAGTTCTCGTTTGAAAAACAGTTCTCGTTTGAACCCTCCCCTGTATATATACTATATTATAAAGAATTTAGGCATTTTGCTTAATCTCTTAAATTTTAAGTGTTTTGAAATTACTAAATTACCCCTCATATAAACTATATGGAAACTATTATATAAAGTAACTATTAAATAGAGTTAACAAGAATCTTATATTCCATTATAATAATTAAACCTTCCATATTTAAAAAATTCAAACAAATTAACTTAATTATTGAAAAATACTTTCATAACCAAATCTTTTATATTAAATATTATATCATGTAATAAATATTTTAACATAATTATCATAAAATGTGTACAAGTTGAACTCATAAACCTGAAAATCTATAATCAGAATTTATAAACATATATTTAAATTTTTTTAAATAGCTCATATAATTATTAGTTTCAAATTAGTTTACTCTATTTTCTTAATGTCTTATTTTTAAATAGCTTCAAGTTACTAATTTATACTCTGTATTTTCATGCAATTTAGCCTATTTTATAAATAAAGACTTTTTTTCTTATTTAATTGTTCTCAAAGTTTATTTAAAATAATAAAAGAGTTGATTGAGAGCAGAAAAATAAAGAAAATAGACATGTTACCAATGTAAAATTATCCGTTGTCACCGTATCACGTAAATACCGAAAACAAACAAGTGATCGAGTAGAAACTATTTGATGTCGCCGCATTGCGTGGGTACCATGCTAGTGTGTGTGTATATATATATATATAGGAAAAAGTTCAAATGAGAACTGTTTTTCGTACGAGAACTGCGAGAACCAATCTTAGTCGTCCAATTCTCCCTCCTTCAATTGGATTGCCCACCCATGAATTCCTTACATGCACCTTGCCACACTCAATCCCCTTACGCTCCTCATCCATGAATTCCACTTACTAAATAAACGTCTAAGATTGGTTTTCACGGTTCTCGCAATAATAACGGTTAGGAGGGTTCATGCGAAAAGTACGAGAAGCTATCTAAACCTTTTATTTGTATTTGATTTAATAGCTTAGATTAATCATATTTTTTATTTCTTTAACTTCAAAAAAAAGGGCATAATAATAAACCAAAATTTTGTCTCTCCAATGTATTTCTTTTCTATTTTTCACTCTTCCAATTCTGAATAAAAAACAAAATAAATTAAAAATGATGTACTAGTAATTTAATTATTTTACGGTGTTCACTAGTGAAACAACCAAAAGAATTATGAGTTTTTTATCGTTGATATTATGTTCGCTAGTAAACACCGTTAAAAATAATTATTTTGCCGAGACCATTTAAATACAAACAAACAAATAATCTCTGGTTCACCAATGAACATGCAATTATTTACCAATTAAAAAATCACAAATGCATTTGAATTGTACTAAGTAGTTTATGTTCATTAGCGAATTATTAACCCAAACTATCTTTGTAATCAAACCTCCGCAATTGCCGGTCTATATCAAGCAAGGTACAAAGATGAAAGATGATGGAGGTGGTACAGCTTAAGGAGTTAATCGGTTGAGAGGGAAGGAGGTGAAAGATGATGGAGGTGGTGTGGCCGTGTTGGAAATTGACAGAGCAAGAATTAATTAGGTGTAAAACACTTCACACGTTTATTGATAAACAGGGAGCCTGTATACAGGCTTTACAAAGGACATGATACCTAACTACTTTAGCAATAAAATAGGAAACAAATATGCTACTAACATCTAGAAAAATAACAATAAAAAATTTAGTCAAATCCATGTTCTTCCTTTATTTCAGCAACTGACTTTGAATCATTCACTTCTCAACACTCCCCTTTGATTCAAAGTTGACAACTCCTAACTTATCTCGTAGTTCTTCAAATTATTCCTTGGCTAGTGACTTAGTAAACACATCAGCTACTCGTTGTTCTTGATCCAAGTCACTCAACAGCCTCCTAAATCACACTGCTTGATAAGTAGCTACTGTTGCAACAACATATTTTGCTTCCGTGGAGGATAGTGCAACCACGGCTTGCTTCTTTGACACCCATGAAACTGCCCTGATCCAAAACTAAAAAGATTACATGTGGTGTTTTTTTACGTCTTCATGAGATCCTGCCTAATAGCTGTCACTCTGTTAGAGTAACTTATTTGTTCAAACTTCTCTTGCTTTGAGTACCAAATGCCATAAGAGCTTGTTCCAGCAACATAATGAAGGATCCTTTTTGTTGCTCCAAAATGTTGAACACTTGGACGATGCATGAACCTTGAAACAAGTCTGACATCATTAACTAGATCAGGTCTCGAATAAGTGAGATAGATGGCACGTCTAACTAGGCTTCTGAATTTTTTTGCATATGTCATTTCCATCCCATCTTCAGTTACAAGCTTCTCATTCACATTCATTGGTGTTGCAACAGTATTGCAACCAACCATGCCAAACTGCTTGGAGATATCCGAAGCATATTTTTGTTGAGAAAGAAATATACCATTCATTGTTTGCTTGACCTCAAGACCTAGAAAGTAGCTTGATTCTCCAAGGTCTGTCATCTCGAATTTTCTTTCCATAGACTGTTTTTTTAATTCTGAAATTAGTTGGACAGATGAATCAACATATATCATATCAACTACATATAAACTTACTAGGATGATGTCTTCATCTCCTTGATTTTTCATATTTAAAGTTGGTTCATTAGGACTTCTCTTAACTCCATGCCGATGAAAGAACTCATCAATTTTGTTGTACTAAACGCGAGGAGCTTGTTTCAACCCATACAACGCCTTCTCAAGTTTATAAACTTTATTTTCTTCTCTTGGAACTTCGAAGCATTCTGGTTAAAGCACATAAACTTCCTCCTCGAGCACTCCCTTCAGGAACGCAGACTTTACATCAAACTGGTGAATAGTCCACTTCATTTCCTCTCTCGGTGCGAGAATAATTCTCACAGTTTCAAAATCTTTCCACCGGGGAGAAGGTCTTTTGTAGTTAACTCCATGTTCTTGATCATATCCTCGTGTAACCAATTGAGCCTTGTGCTTCTGTATAGTTCCATCTGAATGATACTTGGTCTTGAACATCCATTTAAGACTGGTTGCTTTCTTTCCTTAAGGTAAGTTAATGAGCTTCCAAGTTCCATTCTTCTCAATTGCATGAATTTCTTTTATCATGGCTTTCTTCAACACTTCTTTCATTGCTTCTTTTGGTGTTATTGGATCACCAGCAAAGAGAACAAAATCACAAAATTTTCCTTCGGTACCAAAAGAACGCTTCAAAATTTGACCATCCTCACTTCTTCTCGACGTAACTGCTTCTGTTCTCGTGTCATTTTGTAAGAGCCATGACCTGCTGTTTTTATCAGGTGTTCTGTCTTGAGGACTAGTTGACAAGTTATTACGGGGATTGCGTGAAGTAGTAACTTCATGACCGCTTGATTCCTTATTTTGTATGCTTTTCTTCACGAGCTTCATCTTGCATTGTAACCATAGACCTTTTATGTGGATCAAAAAGTCTATAAGCCTTAGAGTTTGTATAGTACCCTACGAATATATATATTTATTTGTTTTTTGATCCAATTTATGTCTACCGAATGGTATTAAAGAATAACAAACACATTCAAATATACATAAATGGTCAACAGAGGGTTTGAATTCATACCATGCTTCATAAGGTATGACATTCCATACCACTTTTGTGGGAGATATATTGATCAGGTACACTGCAGTTGCCACTGTTTCTGTCCATAAATTATCATTCAAATTCTTGAACTTAAGCATTGATTAGCCATGTCAACCATGGTCCGGTTCTTACGTTCAGCTATACCTTTTTGTTTGGGGGTATAGGGAACAATAAGTTCTCTCTTGATTCCATGGTCCGGTTCTTACGTTCAGCTCTACCATTTTGTTCGGGGGTATAGGGAACACTTAGTTCTCTCTTGATTCCTTCTTCATCACAAAACTTGTTGAATTCTTTAAAAAGAAATTCACCACCTCTATTTGTCCTCAAAACCTTCAACTTCCTCTTACATTATTTTTCTGCTAAGGTCTTGAATTTTTTGAAAAATTCAAAAGGTTTTGACTTGTATGTGAGAAAGTAAACCCAACACATTCTTGAATAGTCATCAACGTAAAGTAGAAAAATACCTACTTCCTGCATGTGACTCAGTTTTCATAGGACCACATATGTCAGCATGAATCAGTTCTAGCCTTTATTCAGCTCTTTTTGCTTGCCCCACTGAAACTTCCTTTGAGTATGCTTACCAAATGCACAACCTTCACATACACGAGTCAGATCTTTAATAACCAGTAAGCCCTTCACGATATATTTGTTTACAAGTAATTGCAAATCTTTCACATACAAATTCCCATAATGTTGATGCCATGTATCCGTGCTCACATAACTCTTACTCATCATTCCATAGCTTTTTGTACAGGAAACATTTTGTTTTCAGTCATAGCAACCTGTAACATCACTTCACCCGTTTTTCTTTTAATAGTGCAAGTATCATCCTAAAAATCAATGACTAGACCTTAATGAATAAGCTAACCTACACTTAGAAGATTATGGGCCAAACTTGGTGCATAACTCACATTCTGAAACAACTTTTCTTTGCCATAAATACATACACTTACAGTCCCTTTACCTTCAATTTGAACTTGCTTGTCATCTCCCAATTGAACTTGAGACTTTTTTCTAAATCCGTAAACTTCTCCTTCTTTCAAGTAAGATGATTTGAACATGCATTATCAATGTACCAAGCATCTTTTGTGACTGATTGTTGGCTTCCATATGTCATGAACAAACAATCTTCTTCTTCTTCTTCTTCTTCTTCTTCTGCATACTGAGCCTACTTATCTTTACTCCAACAATCTTTTTCTCTATGCCCAAATTTCTTGTAGTGTGTGCATTGGACATGATTTGTTCCGCCACGTCCTCTTCCTCTCGTTCTACTTCTGCCTCTACCACAACTTCTAGAGGATTTAAATGACTCCCCTCGTGTTTGAAACACATGCTCATCTTCTTTAAATGAATTTCTGTTGATTCCTGCTTCATGGGCTTGTAAGGAACCCAACGAGTTTATCAACCGTTAAGGTAGAGAGAATCCTAGACTCCTTTTTTGCTGCAACAACATGATCAAATTTGGGAGCTAAACTTCTCATAATCTTGGCAACAACAGTTTCATGTGTTAGTGTATCACCATAAGTTCTTCTTTGACTAAAAATGGATGAAACCTTTGTCAAATAGTCTTGAATTGATTTATTGCTTTTCATAACGATTGTTTCAAAATCTCTTCTTAAGGACCGATGTTTGACTAGAATTACTTTAGTTGACCCTTGATACTCAGTCATGAGAATGTTCCGAGAAGCTTTGGCTAAGTCGGATGCTACAATTCTTGAGAATATTGTCACATCAACTGCTTGTTGAATGATGTACAAAGCCTTCACATCTTTCTTTAGTATCTCCTTGTTGGCTGCTTCTCAGAACCTTTAGCAATTCCCTTGCTTACTAAATCCCATAGATCTTGCGATTTAAACAGTGTTTTCATTTTGATACTTCAAAATTCATACGAGTCTCATTTCAAAGCTGGAATTTGGGGCTAGGAAGCGTTAATAGTGGAGGCAATGTGTTTTTTAATGGAAATTTCTTGCCGCTAAGGACGAAGTAACACCAGAAGCCAGTATTGCAACATGGTCCTCTGATACAAAGAATGATGGAAATTGACGGAGCAAGAATTAATTGACACAATACCCAACTAGTTGGTTTGGCAATAAAATAGGAAACAAATATGCTACTAACATCTAAAAAAATAACAATTCTCAATTGGCTGATATGCTAAAACCAAAGGATTTGAATGATGACGGCGGCGGCGTGTGACCATGCTTCAATAATCGGATCCCACTTGTAGGTCGACAATTTTGGAAAGAAGATCGGGACGTTAGCATCGTCAGGTAGAGACACTCGAACCAAGATTTGAAGCAGGGAAGACCATTGGCGATCAAATGCAAGGTTGTCTAACGCATATATGAAGCGGGGAGGCGTGTAAGGGCGGTGGATTGTTTGAGATTTAAGGCGTTCGAGGCTATGGACTACCAACGACATGGTGGTAGCGAGAAGAGAAGGTGAAGAGGTTATAATCATGGGACTATGTATAGTATCGGAAATTAAATAGGACACAATAGTTTATTACAAATTTGGTGGTGTGTTTCTATGCTTGCCGCTAGGGTATTCTCGCCATTTTCACATACCGGATCAATTATGCGAAGGAGATAGTATCCGAGAAATAGAAAATGGTTTTGAATTGAGAATGTAGGTGCCGTGATTTAAGTAATAGAAGAGATAAATTAGGGGATGATTTACGAAAAAAGTATGATATACCATTTATCTAGTTCAATTATGGGTTTCCAAAAGTGTATCGAAGTTGTCACTTTTTGCTATTGTGTATACCCAACTTTTAAAACTACCATTTTGTGTCTTCAACTTTCTAAAACTACCATTTAGTGTATCCAACCTGTTATAGGAGGTGACTCGCTGACGTGGCACCAGTCTTATGACGTGACAATGGACTTGAGTGCTGACATGTAATTTATTTATTTAAAAATATAATTATAATAAGAATAAGAATAAATAATAAATAAAATTGTGCATATCTGATTATTTTAAAGGGAGTGTGTCGATTTCAAGCTTGAAAATTCGACTTCGACGGATTCAACTTCGAGAGATTCAACATCGATGTAAGGATTTCATGTTCGACAGATTATTTTAAAGGGAGTGTGTCGATTTTAAAGGGAGTGTTCGACAGATGATTCATGTTCAACACACACCATCACCGACTGCACCATCGATCTGGAAATCATTTTGGGTACAAACACGATTTGGACTACCATACCATCGATGTGGACGTCATGTTGAAGGTCACCATTGACCGCACCACTATAATCGAAAGGGTTTTTTCGATTTCTAGGGTTTCTTCGAATGAGGTTTCCAAATGTAATTTCAGACACCATCACAGCCATCGATTGAGGTTTCTTTTGATTTTAGGGTTTCTTCCGATTCTGGGTTCATCGAGGGTTTCCAATTCCATGGTAAGTATCGTTTTGTGTTTATGATACCAGATCTGCTTTGTGTTTCGTTTGTTTGTGCTTGGACTTTGATTCATCTGCTTTTGTGTTTCGACTTCGTGATTCAACCGATAAGGCTGCGATTTGTTCTTATTTGATTAATGTGTTCATTTTCATCGGCGATTTTGATTAATGTGTTCATTTTCATCGGCGATTTCATCCTTTTTTCATCGATTTGGATTCATCAATCCTGTGCCTTCATCGAAGGCTTCATCTGTTCGGTCTTCATCATATGTTCATCTACCTAGTTTTCTATCTTTTTATTTTGTTAGATTAATTACTGTTGTGGCAACTTATTAATGATGTGGCATTTTCATCGATTTGGTTACCAAGTACATAAAATCGTAGTATTTAGAAAGTTGGATACACAAAATAATAGTTTCGAAAGTTGGGTATACATAATATATAGCAAAAAGTGACAACTTCGATATACTTTTAGATGCTAAACCGTTCAATTATTTACCTTGAATATTTATTGTATTTACCAAAATGCCACAATAAATCTTGTTCATTGATTAATTAATCATATGGTTCAGAAAGCTTCTCGTACTTCTCGCAAAATGAAAGCTTCTTGTATAACTCACCCTTTATACACACACACACGTACATATCCTTACTTTTCATTTTAGTCTTTAGATTGGCAGGAGTCTTCACACTCCACCACACTCATCATATCGTTACAATAACTTTCAACTCTCACCACTTAGCCCAGTATAAGTCAATCCTCACCACACCAAATTCTGACACTCATCTTATTTATTAATTTTAAATTTAAATAATACTCAATAAAAATATAAAAATTAAAGATAAATAAAAATAAATTTAATTAAAAATTCTTAATATTACAATAAAGCTAAAATAACGATTCCATAAAAAAAATTACGTTAACTAAAAAAATAAATTCCTAAATATAAACATAATTTCATTCCTAAATGAGTATCCAAGTATTTGCCGCCTCTTAAAAAATAGTTCCCCCTAATAAAAAAATTGTTGATGTTATAATTATAAACCAGATTAAATTTTTGTATGATATGCTAGTTGATTTAATAAAATAATAAATATTTAATATTAATAAAGGGTTAAAGTCTTATAATCTTCTCATATAAATATAAATAAAAGATAAAAGATTAACTTCAATAAAATTTATTAGATAATCATAGTTATTAAAGTTAGATAAAAATTTTAACTATCAAATCTTAACTATCTATTTTAATAAAAATTAAAATCTAATTTTGACTTTTCTTGGTCAATATTATATTCAAATTTGAATTTAATTTAAATCAAAATTCTTAAAGATAATTTCATATATGCACTCTTAAACCCCAAAATATCGTATTTTATCCACCTTAATTTATAAATATCATATTTACCCTTTATAATATTGTAAATATCATATTTGACTGTGACACCACAAATTTCAACCTATTTTTTTTTTAAAATGCTGTGGAAGCGATAAAATAGATATGCCAACACGTTTACAAAAGTAATTAAGTAAACAAGGATCATACTATTTTCAAAACTACAGTATATCAAAAACTAGTGTTACATAATTACAAACGGCTCATCAAAAGTTATATTAGAGTGACGGTCAATTATTCCCGAAGCAACGCCAACTCCCAGCTACCAAAACCTATAAAATGGAGTGGAAGGTGGGGGATTAGCACAAAGCTAAGTGAATGAAAGTTAAACCAACAAATAGCATCAATCACAACCGAAAGATACAACAACAAATCAAGCAACCGAGAAGACCTGCGGTTCTGCAGGAACCTGCAACCAATGCCGGCCTAGCAAAGGTTTACCGATAGCTCATTTGCTATTCTCACACAGT
>JAUEJL010097085.1:0-13601 GCA_032274825.1 Drosophyllum lusitanicum
ATACATAAAGAAAATGGGCCAAGCCCATAACATAAACTAGTCTAGAAACATATAAATTACATACAAAAGAACACAAGTCAAACAAACTAATTAATATCTAACAGGAAGCCGCATGTCAACTAGAAGAGACGTCTAAAAAAGCATTGCCCCACCACAAACTGGTCCCATGGAGACCAGGATTGACAAGGAAGAACTTTGGCCAAACACTTACGCTTCCATGCGGAGATAGAAGGGTGACAGATACTCACATAGGAATACCACACCACGCCGGAGATGGCCGGAAACCACACTTCACAGCCTTAATTAAAATGCCAAACAAGAAATACTTGCAACAGAAGAGGCCAGTCAGAGCTTCATGCCCCAAGGCCATGGCCCCATTGGAGAAAAGAAATCAAGATAAGTACCGCGAGTTTCATATTGACCGTAGGCATCATACGAATGATTGTTCCAACTAAAGAAACAAATAGAGGAAGCGGCCAGAATAGGTCAGCTGGCCCACCTAGTGAAAGATATCAAGCAAACGCCCCCTAGGTAGCAAGGCCGAAACACCAAAGCCCAGTTACCAAACAGAAGTAAGGGCAAAGAAATATCAATGATACGAACTAGAGAAGAAGGAAGGAAGAGGTTGATCAGAAAGCATGAAGGCTAGATGGACAAGAAAATTGATTTCCCACCATTAGGGAATTCAAAACCGATGGCAAGTCCGGTAATTATCAGAGGAATGATAGGTGGATATGACATCCATTGAATATATGTGGATGGCGGAAGCTCCCCCTAAAGTCATGTATGAGCACTGCCTTTTGAAGATGGGGGCGGAGGTTAAAGCTGCTATGACCAAGGCAACAGTACCACTAATAGAATTTTTGGGGGAACCGGTTTGGCCTATAGGGAAACTCAAACTACCCATTCCACATCTTTGTACAACATCATTCTAGGAAGGGCTGGAATTAGTTCCTTGCAGGCGGAGGTGTCTACCATACACTCTTCACTTAAGTTCCCAACCCTAGAGAGCATTGCAATAGTGTATTCAGAAAAGAAAGTGACAAAGGCTTGCTTGCAAATAGAACGGGAATAGCAACGTCTACAAAGGATAGCAGCTCAAAGTGATGAAAACCAAGTGGCGGTGGTCAACGATTGTTATCCGGAACAACTGGTACTCATTGGATCCACTCTGAGTGATAGATGTCGGAGTAGTCTGATTGATCTACTTTAAAGGAATAAATTTTTTTTCGCATGGCAACCGGCGGACAAGACGTGGATACCTAGAGAAGTCATTAAGCATAAGTTGGGGATAAGTGAAACAATCAAACTCATGGTTTAGAAGAAAAGAGGCCTAGCACCGGAAAGAAGTAGAGTTGTGTGCACCAAAGTAAACAAACTAGCCAAAGTTGGGATCTTACGAGAAATATAGTATGAATCCCAGGTGGCGAACCCAGTAATGGTGAAGAAAAAGGATGGCACATGGAGAATTTGCCTTGAATTTACTCATCTCAACAAAGTTGTCCCAAAGACCCGTACCCTTTGCTAGAAATTGACTTGAAGGTAGAATCGTTGTTTGGATACCGCTTCAAATGTTTCCTCAATGAATATAAAGGGTATCATCAAATACAAATGGTGAAGGAGGATGAAGATAAGACGGGCTTTTACACTGAAAAAGGAGTTTTTGCTACCAAAAGATGCCGTTTGGCCTTAAGAATGCTGGGGCCATGTACCAACGGCGGGTCAACATGGTATTCAAGGTCCATATCCCAAGGAATGTGGAGGCGTATGTGGATGAGATAGTAATCAAAAGTTCGACGGAGGAAGACTCGCTACGGGACATTAAAGAGACCTTCGTCAACCTGAAGCACGTGAATATGAAGTTAAACCCTAATAAATGTTCCTTTGGATTGGAACAAGGGCCTTCCTTAGGTCATGTAATGACCCCGGAAGGAATAGAGGCCGACCCCAGTAAAGCGAAAGCCATTATGGAACTGCAGTCACCAAAAACAATTAAGCAAGTATAAAGCTTAAGTGGAAAGCTAGCAGCCTTGCACAAGTATATGTCAGAAGCAGCTGAGCACTTGCTGCCAATATTCAAAACCTTGAAAGATTGTATAACTAAGACTTCTAATGGACACAAGAGGCGAAAGATGCTTTGCAGAAAATAAAGAAGATTATCTCGAAGCTACTAGCTCTCACGGCTCCAAAGAAAGGTGAAACGCTAATCATTTATCTAGCTGCTTCCACTTATACATTAGGAGTAGTCTTGGTGGCAACATGAAACAAATACACGTTTACTTCATAAGTAAAGTGCTCCAAGGTCCGGAGGTCAAATATCCAGCCCTAGAGAAGATAGAACCGTGCTTAGTTTTTGCAACAAGGAGATTACAGAGGTATTTTCAGACACACCATGTAAAGGTAATCATGGATGCCCCAATCAAACATGTATTGAGAAAGCCAGAAGCTTCAAGAAGGTTAGCAAAGTAGGCCATAGAGTTGGGAACTTTTGACATCACTTATGAACCAAGAGTACCGGTGAATGGCGAAGTTTTAGCTGATTTCATGGTAGAATCGGCAGAACCATAGGAGGCGGAACCTAATTGTGAAGGAGAAGGGAAAGGATTTTGGAAGTTATATACAGACGGAGCTTCTAGTGCTGAAGGAGCCGGAGGAGGATTGATTTTGATAAGACCCACTGGGTCATAGTTCACCTATGCTTGACGATTCAACTTCATTAGCTCAAATAATGAATCATAATATGAAGTTATCCTTGTTGGATTATGGATAGCACTCTCCATGAGGATACATAATCTGAAAGTCTACGTAGATTCCAAATTGGTCAAATTACAGATCAATGGCTCATACGAAGCAAAAGATCTAACATTGAAACGATACTTGCAAAAAGCGAAAGATACCATGAGTAGTTTCAACACATGTGTTATAAAGTAGGTACCATGAAGCCAGAACAAGAAGGAAAATACTTTAAGAAAATTAGCAGCAGTAACATTCACATACTTAACAAAAGAGATTTTGGTCAAAGCCATGAACACACGCTCCATTGATGATGAAGAAGTCAATACAGTAATAGAAGAGGAAGATGATAATTAGATGACGCTAATCGTCCAATACTTGAAACATGGAAGCATAAAGGAATGAGGTGACAAAAAGAAACTTTGAAGAATAGCGGACAGGTACAGATTGATAGATGGAGAACTATACCGGAAGTCGGACCTTCGTTGCCTTGCGCCGAAACAAGCCAATTATGTGATACGAGAAATTAATGAGGTCTCGTGCGGATTACATGCTGGTCCAAGATTAGTGGTGGCTAAAGCAAAACAAGTTGGATACCACTGGCCAAGTACACATTAGGATGCTTTCGAAGAAATAAGAAAGTGTATGGCCTATCATATTCATTCACAAACGTACGATAATACCATCATTACATATTAGCTAATATCTAAGCTTTGGATATGAATCCTCCTTCACAAAACACTAATTACCTTCAGCAACACCAACTGCACCTCTCATGCCTTCCGAACCAACAGTTGCAATAACCTCACTAGTAATAACCACCGCAGCATCAGCACCTTCTACTTCCCCTACGACGATATTCATAGGAGGAAGATCCACTCCTCCACAAGGAGCTATCACTGAAGTTTCAACAATGACACTCGAGACCTTCGGATCACCAACATTCGTAGCTATCTTCTCGACCAACAAACCATCGGAAACAGGCTGAATAACCATCCCCGGACATCCGCTGCAACTCTCAAACTTATGTTGCTAATAGCGTCCACATCACAAATCCTAGCAACCTCCTGAAAGAACGATTGAAAAGACTCCTTGTCCCAAGCTTCAGCAGCAACGCGCAACTGCCCCTTGGCATTCACATTCTAACACGGGTCATTGGTAAGACTCAACCCTTGTTTCCCGTAGCTCTCTCCTACCTCCAAACCCCTTATATAGCCAGTAGAGTAGCTTTTTCATTGTAAGTCACCCAAAGGCCAAAGATATTTGTTGCTCTGACGAAGCTCTCCAAACACATAACAAACCCCTCTGAAAAAAATCCATAAATGATCTTTAATCAACTGACTATTCACAAACCTTGATCGTGACGGTGGTTTGAAGACGATTGATATCGGCTAAATTATACGTATTATTTATATCTGATATCTCATTCTTTGATTGCATTATTCTAATGAATTAGGTTAATTATCTACTTAATTTGTTTTAATATGTGTTTTAGAGAACTTGAGAAAAGAAATAGAGAATTTGATGAGAAATGTGAAGAAAAGAGATAAATTAAGTAAAGCTGACAAAGTTGATACATCTTCAATGTTTTGATCGTACCTCAGTCATTTGAACTCGAAATGAGGTGATTCAAAAAGCTACGAAAACTAGAGAAAATGGGCTACAACGATATTATGTTTATACTATCTAACTGAGCTGTGATTTTCTGAATATGGGCTGAGAGACTTTGATTTTGGGTGGTTGCCATTTAAATTAATTATGGATGTGTTATCTTGGGCCAATAAGCCCAAAAGAAAGAAGACATAGATTGTGTTGGGCTTGGAAATGTTAAGAAGTTGCGGTTGGGATATGGTCCATACGGAGATTAACACAATTTTTACAAGACAAACGGTGGCTGCTAATTTTTTTAGTGAACTGTGGGCTGAGAAGCCCAATTCACAAGACAGAATCTATAATAATTATGGGACGGTGGCTACGAAAGGGGATTACGATAGATATATATATATTTCATTACGGCGGCTACGAAGAAGGGGAATTAATTCTCATATATACTTTTTCTTCGAGTGACAGCCGACGAAAGAACGGAGAAACATGCGACAGATTTAGAAGGGCAATCAGTGATGGAGAGGAGAGGCTGCAATATCTGCAGGTTGACTTGGGTTGTCACTATCTGTCTATAATGGTTTGCGATTTATGTTTTTCTTTGTTTTTGTTTTCTAACTTGTCTATGAGTTAGACCTTTCTTGTATTTACCGTGATGAACGAATCCTAGGTTTTGATTTGTAATCTTTATTTCTAATAAATGATCTGGTTTTGTTTATGCTTAATCATGAACTTTGAGTTTTTGATCTTAACTTTTGCTGAGTAATCTGTTAGATACAGTTTGTGCATGCTCTGAGACAATTACTTGCATGTGTATTTTCTTCTGGATAATTGTTTGTTTGTTCTGAGATAATGACGTTTGCATTCAATAGGATAGATAACTTTTCTGAGACAATGAGGGTTAAGATTATTCGGTAATACCATAGATAAAGTTTGAGTTCAATTCACCATACAACGAGACTTAAGTGTGTTTTGGAAAGGTTAAGTCGTAATCGGATTAGTAGGATTGATGGTTGTTGGTTCGAACGCCCTTAGAAACTTGTCATATAAACTATGCTTAAAACAAATTGAACCTAGGGGGAGTGAGTCACTGGTGAATACATCTCTTCAACTGATTTCAACTTCTTAAAATTGTTTCCATATTTACTGTTTTAACTTAATCCTTTTGGCAGCGATTAGCTGCTAGATTTCAAAAACTCCTTTTTAGTTTTAAAGCATTTTAGTTTAACTAGTTTATTCCTTAATAGTATATTCTATAAATTTTCCCTGTGAAGACAATCCTGGTCTTACCTGGTTTACTGCTATAAGATCGGGTGCGCTTACCCGTTAGTGTGTCAGTCGAATTCGGTTAGATTAGTGTTAAAATTTAAGACTGGTATTCGCGTATCATTGCCATAGCGGGCTGCACGGAAGAGAGGGGTCTCACCTATCTTGTTGGTCATCATCAGCAAATGAAGAGCCCTACTGGGCATCTCTCGGGGGCCTCAACGGTCCCATTGTTGGTGGTTGTCTCATGAAGTATGGTGTTTCCGCTGGAGTTTATCCATGTTAGTTTCTCAAATTGGGCTTTGTGTAAGGAACGAAGTAAGGCAACAACAAGGTTGTTACGCTTATTGAAAGTCACCATATGGAGAACAGTGTCATGATGTATTGATAGTATATGAAACGGCCCATTTGTCAGCCCACTACATATCTCGAATACCTGCACATCGTGTCCTCTGACAGAATGTTATACAGTTTTGAGTTAGTCATGTCTCCATCTTCTCCAAATGCAATGGTATTCATTGAAAACTGAAAGAGAGGGAGAAGACAAACACACAAGCGTGTGCACACACACAAGGTTCTTATTTCTATTTAAGTATACATGTATAGTATCAAAAATACCTCCATGGATCAAGTAAGGTACATATTCTTTTGCTACACAAATCAGAAATCATAAAGCATTTTTCTTTGGGTCTTTCCAGATTAAGAATTTTAGACCACTTGGCTATTTTGTCACCAACCACAATTTCATTGGGTCTCCGCTGGCATATCTGTGAGTTTAAATCACTACTATGAGGAATATGTTTAGGTTTGATTGATTGTTGAGGCGTTCTTGTGAAAATGTAGTCTGAAACAGAAAATTTGTGTGTTTTCTATAGAGAGAGAGCTTTTTATGCATTAGAATGAATGAATGATAGCACACAAACAAACACACACATGTATGTATGTATGTATGTATACACATATATGATTAATAACACGGGTCTACAAAGCAGAAGGGTGATGTTTTTTACTTGATACTAAAGTAAAGGAACAAAAGTTTACCAGCAAGGAAGCTTTTGTAAATGTAACTCTTGTTGTAGTGGGAATATGATGCAGAAAATGTAGGTGCAATGAGGTTATTTCTCTGTTGAAATGCTATTTCCTAAAATGATGCTATTCTTAGAAATAATTCTAAAAGATATGTTGTTTTTCATAATACCATTAAAAGCCTATACATTTCATCATTCTTCATGAAAAAGAGCAACATGCATAACTTTTGACAAGCTTTTATATATTTAACAAGATCAAAATCTTGAATCTGCAAAAATTTGGTTGGGAGCTTTTTCCGTGGAAAAGTGTGTGAATCTTGTTATAGTATTAACCATTATATTACTATTACTTGGTGATGTTTTTTATTAAAAAATTTAACAGTATTATCTCCTGCTAGTACATTTTTTAAGAAGTTTGCCCAATTTTAAATGTCCTAAAAAGTTGTTTACTTCTAAAACAATTTGCTAGTTTCCCATAATAATCCGCATGATTATTTCTTTTGAAGTCCATATTTCAAATGCTTACTTGTTTGATAATTTTATTGTCAAAGTTTATGTATTTTAAATATAAATTTAGTTACTACAATGAAATATATATACTCGGTAGTATATCTTTAGCCGCGACCTTTGTATCAAATGGAAGTATTGAAAATTATATACAAGATTTATCTTTGGAGTTTCAAGGATAATGTGATCATAGAATTGAAAACGTAAGCTAACATGTTAAATCAATTTACAACCGTTCCCAATTTCAGCATACCTGCTTTCAACTTTAATTTAACACTTTTAACAGTTAACGCAAAATGCAACAAAATAAAGAGTGAACAACCATTTACAAAGCGTATTGACAAAATTAGAATAATGAAAGTGGGATTACTTGTAGGATGTTGATCATAGAATTGCCCTGACCTTGTGATACAGAACAGAAACTTAATAACGTTTGAAATTGGAAGGAGAAGGTTCTAATTGCCTCCCTTCCCCCTTTTATTCTACCCCCTCTCTCCTC
Source organism: Drosophyllum lusitanicum (assembly GCA_032274825.1). Classification (NCBI taxonomy): domain Eukaryota; kingdom Viridiplantae; phylum Streptophyta; class Magnoliopsida; order Caryophyllales; family Drosophyllaceae; genus Drosophyllum; species Drosophyllum lusitanicum. The sequence goes on from JAUEJL010097085.1 coordinate 7,636, forward strand.
TAACGACTTACTAGCCGCTTTTGGTACTTCCCTTTTTAACCCTTCTTGAATATACCTCAAGTACCCTTGGAGTAGGTACTTGCTGAGAGCTAATACCTCTTCATTCACGTCACCTTCGTACTCTTGGAAAACAGAGGTACATTGGGGCATACAAGGTGTTATTGTAGCTTCCATAACAATTGCGCGAATCTGTGAGAACTGCGTCAGGCAGCATAGAGAAAAAGTTCAAACATGAACTAACACCGTCTGATTTAATAGTAAATATAGTGCTCCCAAATTCACTAACCTAAAAGAACGTTAGTCATCTATGTGGACATCAAGATACATATCATAATCCATCATCTAATTTATGTATGGGAATATCCTGACATTTGGCTTTTAATATTAAATTCTTAAAGTACATTTATAAGAACTTGAACTAATATAATCACATTATCTTGACCTGGTATTACATACAAAGCCATATTGCATAAGACGCCAGTTGAAACATACCTGCAGCCTTGCCTTTTAATCTTCTTTGTGTTGTGCAAGCGCTACATAAAGAGTCTTGCAAGCAACCAGCTTACCATTCATATTTAATAGCCAACAGAATTCAGAACAGAAAACAAAGGTGGCCTTTTATGCATCACAAAACCTAATAACAAAAAAGATTGATAAAAGATATGTTTATTTACAGCCCTAGAAGCTTCTTCAAAAATAGAAATTGCAACAAAAAACTTATCCTTTGCTTGTTCCATTAGGATCTCACATAACATTCAAAAGAAATAAAAATAATTGGGAAAGGACCCACGTACACTTATTGTCATTTAGAAGCACGTCAGTGAGTTTTTCAACAGCTTTTTTGTGCGGCTTCTTCACTGCCATACTGCACAAAACCGTAGCTTTGATTGACCAGTTGAACCTGTGGCTACGTTACAAGAGAGAACGCTACCTAATTTGACAAGATGTCATATAGTTCCTTGTGGTCTATTACCTTATCCAATTCTAATTTATTTAGATTCTTATGTAGATAAAAATCATGGCAGCAAATAAATAAGCAAGTAGAGAGAGTGATGAGATTAATTTAAATAAAACATATTTCCAGAGCCACTTTCGTGTACCCTTGGATCTCGATGAGATACTTTTGTGCCCTTGGTATATACTAAAACTGACAAGAACCCTCATACATTATATTCAACAAACTCTACACTCTAAGCCCAGAGACTTCAGAATTTAAAAATACAAAAAAAAATGCTGAATCCCTAACAAAAAGAACAAGGGATTCTACATTCCAAAAGAGACATGAAGTATGATTATTTGTTTTAGAGGATCCAAGAAGTGAATATATCGATCTGAAGAGAAACCAACAAATACGTATCCATTTTCACACGAATAAAAACATATCCCGATTTAGGTCAGTTAATTCATCACTCCATATTTAAGAACACAACAAGACCAGAATACTCAACTGGAACAATTCCCATCCCCCATAAGATTAAATTTTTGTGAATCATTTATAAGATTACCCATCGATTAAGAGAAGCATAAGAAACCGATCTAGAAAGTGAATCATAGGAAGTTATAATAGTCATGTGAGGCAACAATCATCGAACCTAGCTTTTAAAAACAAAATCACATTCAGCTCTGAACTATAGATTCCACATTGTAGTTTTTTTATTTTCTTTCATTTTTATGCACACTGGAGCAACAATCGAAACTCCAAAATGAAAAGAGTAACTCTACTTTTCTTTGTCCTAGCAATCAAGGAATTTGATAACTTGTTCTATTCAAAGAAAACATAATCCATCAACCTTTACCTCAATATTATGTTAAGAGAACAAACCAACAAGGCGAATAAGCCAAGCGGAAAACACCAAACTGTTGATAGATGTTTTGTGGATATTGCGAGAGGATTTTGAGGCAAAACGAGTCTTATGCAACTTGTTAACTTGAGATCGAGAACCATCCGCCATTGTTATAAAAACCTTGAGTCCAGATTGATATCCGTTCCAGTGCTGCATGCAATGAGACATTGTTTATTATCATCGACTATGCGTTAATAAAGTAAACGAATCCGTCGTCACAATACTAACCTTCTCGGACACCTTATTCTTCTTCTTGTTGTTGTAACCCAGAGTGTGAAAATGACGTATACAACCTTGCAGGTAAACAATGATCGGATGACTGCTGAGCAACTCTTCATCAAAAACAATTCACAGCTTCGTATTGATGCTATAGAATGGATGAAGAGCACTGCTCTGTTGTTGCTTTTGGATAACCTCACCTCCAACTACTTGTTTAACCAAATCAACAACAAGTTATATTGTTTGATCCTTTAGACCATTCACATCATGGATCTTTACTTTGCTGACACTAACTTATATTGCATCGTCTCTCTAAATAAACAAGGCACTCCATAGTATTAGTGCCACTTAGTACAGTTTATGTCTATTGTTGTTTTATTCACAGTAATAACTTGCTTTGGGATCTGTTTCCCTTTTAGCAGTCAATATGGTTAGAAATAAAGAATGTGTTCACCCTTTTGTCCATCGAGTTTGATGAATGTAATATTATATATCTATGAGATCCATCTCTTACTGTTTCTCACTTCACCTGCTTAGCTGAATAATTATAGATGATATATCGTCTACATAAAGTTGGGACTTGGGAATTAGGATATATTTCTCTGTATAGTTCCTAAATTTCATACAAGTAGCAGTGAAAGAATTAAGCAATATCCATTGAAGGTTTTCTCTTGTGTTCTTAAACTATCATGCAATGCTTACTGCTTAGTAGGCTTCAAGGCTAAATAAATAGCCTACACATATAAATATTCTGGGATAAGTATACTAGGAAAGCACGCTTGTATATGAGCCTCATCAAGAAACTAAATGCTAACTCCTTTTGGGTCTCCGCATTTGCATACACAAGCTTTTTACAACCTACTGGCGCTTGAAAACTGCTAAAATATAGATCAGCTATTCATATGGCAACAGCTAGCAGCAGAGCTTAAAGAAAGCTGATAACTTCTATTTCTCTGAACCATGTGCACATAATAATCACTAAGAAATAAAAAAGCATCCTTATTTAACAATAAGAAATCAAGATTTATCTAACTAGATCTAATTGGCCTCAACAATCAACATTCACAATTTCACATGTTTGTACTTCGGGGTACAAAGACGGATCTGCTGTGTTGTTTAGTGGTGCTCTTAGTTCCCTCAACTTTTGCTTAATCCTAAATCATGCTAAAAACCAAATTAGGATTGCAAAGCTAGATACTTTCCCGTCTATTAGTAATTGCTATATATAAATCATACACACGATCTGAATCTCAGTAAACAAAAGAGAGAACACGATATTTACGTAGCTTACATGTTACCAGTCATCAGCGCTAATAAAATTTGGGGAAATGAATAGTGCTGCTAACAGTTTAGTCATTTTAGTGTTTACACTTAATTCCTCATTTAAAAAAGTTTGTAAGTGTGTGTGGAACAGTGGAAGCATCACAGAACATGTGATGGGTGTTGCTAGAGCATTTACAATTTTTTTACAGGCATGTAAACTCAATTTTCTTATATCAATTATGTTGCCCAAGTATTGAGATTTCATCCCACCATTTCTACTTAATTCACAAGAAGACTGAAAAAACCAACGAATTTTAAAAAAGATAATTCGGGTTTTTGTTGCTAATATCCATTTCAGACATATCGTCGAACACTTGGCGCTGGAGATAGATGGTTACACCAATAAAAAGGCATAACAATTCAATCATATCAGCTTTTTTGTTGAATAAGGAAAAAGTTTGAAATATGTCGTTATGCCAGAAATGATTTACAAGACCTTTCCTTGAACACCAAACATTATCAATTTATGAAAAACCAAACAATTGTTTTAACGAAAATCTACGTTCCTAACTTCTTTTCTTCAGGTTCTCGATGCTTCTTTGAGGCGGTTTCGACGTGGCCAATTTGTAGATCCCGTAAACCTTCAACAAAATTTAGGATAAATCATACAAAATGGAAGATCTAATTGCGATATATTGCAGAAATTGGAAACGCACCAATGCGAGGACGTGAGCTGCAATCAGTAAAAGCACCATGAACGGTGCAGTATCAAGGATTTTTGTATGATTCTGCCTAACTATCTCGTGTTGAATCGCCATTTGTAATTGAATCCTGCGAGTATGATATTGTCGACTGTCGAGGATCAGCAATTCTGCGTAATCGGGGAATAAAATTTTTATCCACGGGGGAACCGCATCAAATTGATTGATTTTGTTACGAAGAGGCAAAAACCCGGTTTTAACAACACCGACCCGGTTATCATCACAAAACCGGATAGATTTATAGAGTTTTAGATCAGTTTTATGTTTTTATATTTCCTTTATTTCTGCTTTCGATTTCATCGGGTTTGGATTTTTACCAAAACCAACAGAATTGGAATTGGGATCGATTAAAAACAAACGGCTCAGTCCTCCATTCTTATATTGGGAAATTTTTTGTTTTGTTTTTTCATGTTTGGCCTGGTTCGGGTCGATTTTAGCACCGAGCTCATCCCTGATGTTGAGGATTCAAAAGTTCCGATTATTGTTTTTTCTTTATTATTTAATATACAAATTTATTATGATTTAAAACAAAAAAATAAAGGTTATGAAAAATAAGATTAAAAAATAGTTATAATAGATAAGTCAAACTTATAAGCTCGTAAAAAAATAAAACAAGCACCCATTTAATACTGATAATTGGATGCTTCGAAGATTTTTAATGAAGTTATCGACATATATTATGGGTATTGATGATTGATAGGCCGGTATCCAACACAAAATATGTTTTTTCACAAAATAAAATGATACTTTCAATTAGAGATGCAAGACATATAATGTTAACAATACTTTAGTTACGTGGTATTGTACTTACACACGACTTAAATGATTAAAACACTTACATGACCTAACACTTCTTGCTTAAATGGTCTATAAAAGTACATCATTACTTGACTTAGTTATCACGAATCATTTCCCCATAAAATAAGTGAATTTGTTCTCTAATCCATAAAATGTATATAAAGGTTTAATGAACCCATTAAACCTCAAAGGCTCAAATATGTGATATATATTTAGAAGAATGTTAAATATAGTTTATACTTAATTCATAGTCCTAAGGGACTAATTTTACTCTTGGATCAATAGCATCAATGGTCCATATTGCATTTTAAAATTTGTGCGGAGTGACATTTTCGTAATTCACGTGTAATTATATACTGAATCACCTATGATTAAATATTAAAATTTTAGGAGAATATTTTTTACATAGACTTTATTAAACACAACTCTATATATTTAATGCGATCATATCTTTATTTAAATGAAAGAATCTAAAATAAACCTAAGAAAATGGATACCTCAATCCTAACATAATGTTGACTTAAAACAAGAAACAACTCCTAAATACTTTTTTAGTTCGAGAGGTATCCTTGATTTTTACCATGGGAGTGCTATTAATTATTTATTTTGGTTATTTGTGTGATTCCTTCTTGGAATAACTTAGGGTCCGTTTGGTTCGCGAAATGAATATGAAGGAATTGGAATTTGACCAAGGAATTAGAATTCATATGAATTTGAACTCACTGGAATTAGAATCCGTGAAAAACTATATCTTGTTTGGTTAGTAAATACCGGAATTTGAATCTAACCAAAAATAAATTAAGTCAATACGTATAAACCAAAATAAGTTATACTAGCAACCGCCCACACCCCCTACCCCCTCCACCACCACCACTACACCTCCTCCGCCAGCTTACCCCGCCCCTACCCCTACCCCCACTCACCCTACCTTACCATTACACTACCCTACCCCTAACTCTACCATCTTACCATACCCCTATCCACATCTCACCTTACTCTGCATTACTCACCCTACCCTACCCCCACCTCTACCATCACCACCATCGCCACAGTCACCGCAGCCGCCGACCACCACTCACCG
>JAUEJL010097096.1:0-25914 GCA_032274825.1 Drosophyllum lusitanicum
ATTCCTTCAGAATCTCAAGGATTCCTGCCAACCAAACGCTACCTAAGGGTTTTTCGGTTTTTACTCTTTCCCTTCCCAAACAACAAATCCCCGAAACACACTTGCGCCCTGTTCTCGAGTTTTTTTTAAAATGAAAAAGAAATAATTTAAAAGAAAATCTACCTAAAATATGTTCGTAAATTTTATTTAAGAAGTTTAGGCTTAATTTGTTCAAAAATCTTTTATAACGAACTGGAAGTAAAGAATTTCTTTCTCCCCGTGTTAAACAGAACAGGGCGTTGGACTTACAGCCGATATAACATAATCATCACTCACGAGGTTGGGAAGAGAGCGCGAGTTGAAAGATGGGTAGGAAGAAGGAAGTGGTGTTCGATGAACAACCGCCGGACTTCGATCCGGCCAACCCGTACAAGGATCCGGTGGCGATGCTCGAGATGCGCGAGCATCTCGTCCGGGAGAAATGGATCGACATCGAGACCTCCAAGATACTCCGAGACAAGCTACGGTGGTGCTACCGTATTGAAGGCGTCAATCATCTCCAAAAGTGTCGTCATCTTGTCCAGCAGTACATGGATTCAACTCGTGGTATTGGTTGGGGTAAAGACGGACGTCATCCTGATCAACACGGTCTGTTATTCCCTTTGCAATTTTCATGATTTCTCTTCACTTTTTAATCTTCGCTTCTTCTAACATTGAAGTTTTGTTTCTGTTATTTTGCAGGCCCAAAGGTTGAGAGTATGGATTGATGTCTTTCTAACGGTATCTTTTCATAAATTCTATTACTCTTACGTGTTTATTAGGGTTGATTGTTAGCGTTTCTAAGGTTTAGGGCTCGAATTGGTCTTTCCTTGGTTATTTTCAGGGTTTTATTGATTGTTATTCTTTGTTGTGTTCTTTACCTGGCAATTACTTTTAACACTTGTAATTTATTAGAGTATCTTGATAGACCTAATAGCAGTGCCATGAGATATTCATTTAGTTTGATATTGTTATGAATATGAAATAGTTCCACAATTGTCCAATTGAATAAAATCTACAAATGCTGAAATTTGTCCTGATGTGCTTTGGGTTGCCTTTTTTTCCCCTCATGTGATGTTAGAATATATGTGTAAATTCTCTTACAGAATTGTATTTGTTATTGATAGCTTATGATACATAACAAGGTTACTAGAGGAGAACACAATAGAGTATAGGCAGAATCAGTGGGAGTTAAAACACTTTATTTACAGTTAGGAGAAGTGGAGAACAATATTTAGCCAAAAGAAAGCTCTTCCCTCTTTTATTAAAACATTTGAACTCATGACAGTAAAGTGAATTAACTCAAAGGTCACTAAACAGCTCATTTATATGAAGGTGAGGACCTTTTTAACACTGGCTTTACTGAGTAGCTGTCAATTAGGTTCTTAACAAGCTGCTGAGTAGGTCATATGCTGGTAAGGAAAATGCCCATGGACATGCCCAATGGGCCTGGAGCCAGCAGAATCTATAGAAGGAGGTTCAAGAAGGGATAAGCATATGCCTAGGAGGAGGGGAGACTGTTATGTACGACGAGAGAGGATAAGGGAATAGTATTTAGTTAGAGATGAGGAATGAGGTACAGATGTATTTCTGGTGTTCTTTTGGATTTCACCTGTTAGCATGGGCACACTTCTCTTTTGTAATTGCTCTTGTTTCCAAGTAAGAAAATCATTCTCTCTTTCCTAATTTCATCTAATTTCCTTGGTCGTTCACCTGTGAATGAGTTAATTGGTGTTCACAATTTGGTTTCATTGCCGGGAAGATGATGGTGCAACCTAAGCCTCAAGTGGGTCCAGTGGGAAGTCAACCACAACCAAGGGTTAATCTTTAAGAAGAGAAGATTGAGTATATCTCAACCCACATGAATACTTTATCGAAACCATTATCTCGATGAATGATATACTCAATGAGCTACCAAAATCATTACGGAAGATGATGTTTAGGTATGAGAGGTAAATCCCATTACCAAGAGTTTGATGATGAAGGCTCACCTTACAAGGAACCTTACTGGATAATTCATGTGGATTAGAGACTAAAACTAGCCGGGGTCTTAATTGATTGATTAGTGACAACCACTTTGATGATTCTCTATTCTCCCTACTCAAATTCAAGTTTCCTGCACTGGACGGCATAGACCCGAGGAGGTGGATCAACTAAGTAGAGTTGTTTCACCAGGTACTTCTGAAAGTGAAACTTGCTCAAATTGTATACAGGCCGACCCTCCATTGGTGTACTAGTCTCATGATTAAACACACAAATTGGGATTAATAAAACAAGTTGATGGTTTAGTTCATTGGTACGAAATGTTGAAACACCCATGAAGCATCAGGGTCCCTCTACCAGGCCTGGTTAAAAAGCGCACCTAGGCGCTATGAGGCGATTGTTTTGGCACTTCTGAGTAGGTTGGACAAGGTAGGAAGGTGCTTGGAGGTGTATGCCTCGACACCACTTCAGGCAAGGCACAATGTAACAAGTGTCACGTGGAAAATTTTCTACTATTTTTGCCTTTTTAGATTATTTGGGATTTTTAGTGGGTTTATTAAGTGACATTTTAGATTATTAGAGCTGGATGTAGCGTAAATGGTGATGAGGCATAGAAGTCAGAACAGTTATGAGTTTATGACCTACCTAACGGTACTCATCTTTGTGAACTATGTCAAAACAATAATGTGGGTATATTAAGTGGCATTTCAGATTATTAGAGCTGGATGTGGTGATAAGGCATAGAAGTCAATACAATAATGAGTTCTGACCTACCTAACGGTTCTCACCTTTGTGAACTATGTCTCTATAGAAATCAAAGGAGTAGAAATTGAAGCTAAAAGAACCATCCTTTCCTCTCAATATCAAGGATTTTTTAGTTGACTATTAGAGAGACTCTACAAGACTACAACTATATGTGATACTTTTGCTTATCTTACTTAGTTGCTTTTGACGAATGATGCTCATTTTGCCCTTAGGACTATTTTATGTGATAGTTAAGTAATTTATAAGTATTTTGTGAATATCCTCCTTTGCCTAGCACATAGAGCCTCTGCTTCCGTGACACTTATTGTCTTGCCGTGCCTTGCACCTCTTAAAACCAAGCTACTGGGATAAGATAATAGTGAACAATGTTGATAGTGTTGATGAGTACATTGAAGAATCTGAAGCCTTGTCGATCCTAATCCCCAATCAAACCGGGAGAACAATTAGTTGGTGCACACTCAAGTCTTGTGATCCTTGTTAAGAGTTGTGTTCTTTTTTCCCAAATTAATGAATGAAAACTTGAATGTTGGTGTTTATCTGATGAAAAAAGTTAGCGGCTTTTATTTCGATCTTGTACTATAAATACAAAATATTGTTATAAAATTTAAATGAATTTATAACTTGAGTACCTGAATAACATATTGATTAATTTTATGATTACGTGGCAGGTAATTGATTGTGTTCTGATTGGAAAGAGGCTGGATGGCCATTCTGTCTTTAGTTTCATGTTGATGATAGCTTTAATCTCACATTTGTACCTGGATGTTGAGGTTACATGTTTGATAATAAAAGCAAGTTCATACTGTCCTCTTTGATTGAAAATTGATGCAAATTTCGTTTTGAAAGTTGTGATGTTAATTGTAAAGATTATTTCCTGGCTGATTTTTATTCTAGTTTCCATCTGCATTGTTTAAAGATCGCCAGGAAACTGGACCGGAAGTCAAACCCACTGAATTACTGGTTCGTAGCTTCAATTGGTTTGACCAGTCGTAATTAGTTTTGAAAATCTTCTAGTATAAATAAAAGACTAATTTGAATCAAATTTATTGTAAGCTTCTAGCATTTTATTTACCAAATCAGTTTTAATTGTACGATCTTGACAATTCATTTTGATAAAAAAAATGAAGTCCAATTTTCACTTTTCTTGACTTTAATTTAAATCAAAAATTTTAGAATTAATTTTATTTATGTCTTTCTTAAACCTTAAAATATCATATTTTATCACCATAATTCACAGATATCATATTACCATTTATAACATTTTTAAAATATCATATTTAATCAAATTTTTAGTTTTATGATTTTAACATATTTTCTTAACATCTTAATTTATTGGGTTTAGTTCATCAAAATGTATCCAACATATCACGTTTTACTATTGTGTGTATCGAACTTTAAAAGTTTCTTTTGTGTGTATCAAACTTTAAATTTGTTGCTATTGTATGTATTTTGGTTACATAAAAAAGAAAAAAATGTTTAAGTTTAGTATATATAATAGAAAATTTAATACACATAAATACATAATAGTGACAAATTAAATGTTTGATACACAAAAAAGGAAAATCTTAAAGTAAGATATATATAATAGCAAAACATGACAAGTTAAAGATACATTTTGGTGAAATAAACCTTAATTTATTTTTAGTTATAACCAATAAATCTACAATTTAAGTTGAACCGTATAAATCTACAATTAAGTTTTCTGGTATACATCCTCTGCTCAAAAGCGGAGTCTAGTTATACCTTTAGTCACTAAGGGGGCGTTTGGTTCACGGATTGTTTTTCAATGGAATTGGAATCTAAATCCTTAGCTTACTGTGTTTGGTAGTACTAGGAATTGGAATTCGCTTCCCCACCACAAATTACCCTAATCAGACTTGCCACCACCATCGCCATCTCCACCACCGCCCCACTGTTGCCCACCATCGAAGCCAAGTCGTCTTCACCTCCCCAATGTCGCCAAGCAAGAGGGTAAGACGGAGTGAAAAGACAATCACAGGTCGAAGCCCTAGACAAAGGTGGCCAGTTGCATGTTGTAGCCTTAATCGCAGGTCAATCTCTAATTGAAGCATTAGTTGGAGGTGAAACGCCACTCGTCACTCGGCACTCGTCGATCGCCAGTCGCCGATCGCCACTCACCACTCACCACTCACCGCTCACAGATCGCCACTCGCCAGAATCGTCTTTAGATGATGAGCATTCAATTCCATTGATCAAATATGAACTAAATATAAGAAATCTCTAGGAATTTGATTCCAATTCCTACAAATTTCTAAGGATTTCCTCCAACCAAACACCCCTAAAGGGAACACCATCTTAACCCCTACTTCCCCGTCAAGATCTACCAAGTGGCTCCCCCTCACCAATGAAATCCCCCCTCTTTTCCTCTCTCTCTCTCTCTCACACACATACATTTACTCTCTCTCTCTTTCTCTCTCTCACACACACATTCACTCTCTCTCTCTCTCTCTCTCTCTCACACACACATACGATTTAGTATTAAAAAAAGATAAAGAGTGAGAAATAAAGGCACATCCTAATAAAAAAATGGACCAAACATGGAGTGATGTGACATTGATTTGACATAAAATATGGTTAAAGAGTATACTCCATTGGCCTTAGGGTGTTTGATTAAAAAAACGAGATAGGAAATGATAGTGACACCAAGCCTTCCCTCATAGACCTCATCATGCAAGACAACCACATGTAGTTGTGTTGGGGAAGCTAGCAACCATGCTGTTGTCGGGCGTTGTGGCGCCTTCCCTCATAGACATCTTCATGCAAGACAACCACATGTAGTTGTGTTGGGGCAACTAGCAACCATGTTGTGGTCGCTTATTGTGGAGGCCACCACGCTCCACGCTATTTGCTCTTAACAAGCTTCTTGTCTATGTGACAAATTCTAGGAGTCATTGTTCCAACAAGCTCTTAACAAGCTTCTTGTCTATGTGACAAATTCTAGGAGTCATTGTTCCAACAATTAAGACTGGCTCAACCGTTCACCTGGTTTTGTTCAAAACAGGCCAATTTTAAGCGGATCACTCACTAACAAACCAAACCGGTGGTTGTTTGGTTTAACAAGTCTAACCCGATTTTAAAAACAATGGATTCGGTTTTTGAAAATATTATCCTTGGACTATTTAAAAGTCGTCTCCAACTTATTTCTGATGTATGAAATCTTTTATATTATATTATTAGCAATTTAGCTTATTACAATGATAATATCATATTTTCTAAATTAATTATATATAGGGGTAAGATATATGTTTGTGACATCACTTATGATAAATGGCTAGACACTCAAACATTTTAAATGAGGTTTATGTTAGTCATTCAATCATTTACACATTTAAGTGTTTGCGAGTATGTGAAAACATCTATCATAGGTGCTTCTAGCTGCACATATTTTTTTCGCTTATTAATAAGTTAATCTAAAGTTTTTGGATAGCGTTGTGAAATCCACTAAATCTCTTTCCTTACCTCTTCCATTAACTGTGACATTTGTTTTAATCTTATGAGTAAAAGGATAATCAGAAGGAAATAGCTAAAGAATATATTACCTCTCTTAAAAAAAATGCAGAAATACCTCTACCCTTAAGTACTTAGACTCTATTATAAAACTGTATTACTTACGTTTACGAAACTTTGTGCATTAAACTCGTTAATTATATATTCCTGAAACTATCATTTGGACATGCATGGATCGAGTAATGAACTCGATAAAAGATTTCTCAATATGGCTTCCTTGTGTGCATACACCTGCTTTTAACTAGAATCTTTATTTCAAATGTAAAATTTTGGCAAATTAAAAAATAATAATAATTACAAATACTACAAGTTATTCGATATTCTCCCAAGCTACAGCTAATGTAATGTCTATCAACCTAAATGAATATTTACTACATACAAGAGTTCAGCTTATTTGTCTGCAACTCTGCACAAACTAATCAACTTCAAATTAATTATCATGTTCTGCGAAAATCATCATCAAAAGCCAGTTGACACACAAGAGCAAGATGATCACTTCCCCATATCTGCAGACAAACAGTAAATAATTGTGTTAGTTTATCTTGTGAAAATGAATAAAACTTGAAAAAGGAAATTTGCATTTTATAAAGATAAGCGTTAGGTTGTGGAGGATTGTTTCCAGCTTTCCTGGAAAAGCTTTCTAAAAACGGAATGAAGCTTTGATTCATTTTTAGAAAGGGTGATAACTTGTGCACAACTTTTTGTCATACACAACAATGGTGATTCTGTTGGTACCCTCTTATATATCTAAATAGCCCCCTTGATATGACATTTGTGAGGGAAAAAACTGCATTAGAAATTGTAATTCAATGATTGGACATATGGCCAAATAGTAGCACCCACACAACAATCAGGACTTTTATGCCCCTACCAACCCATTATTGATTATTCTCATTCACAAATTCAAGGGTATAAGGGTATAATAGTCTAAACAACCACTTTTTGTTATGTATGGCAAAAAGAAGTTGTGCACAAATCATCAACCTTTTAGAAAACAGCTGAAAATTTGCAAGTGTGAACTTAACAAAACTTTAGGCACTTTTCAAAATATATAAAAACAATATGGGCAAATGAGATATTTGTTGTAGTGCTAGAGAAATAAAGGATTTCTCAACCGAATGAGTGCTATTGAAAGGGTGAAGAAACCATATGTACCTTACTTGGAAGCCCTCTTGTTTTCTTCAAAATTTCAATTGGCAATGTTTCTAGAACTTTCACAGGGACAAGGTCCTCAGTATGCCTGTGTGAGCATAGAATTTTGAATGTAAGTATATGCAATTTGAGTAAATCTAAAAATAATTGTGCCCCGTTGAATATTATACCATATGTAATCAACGGTGCCCATAAATCTAGAATGGAAGGTTGTCACTAAGGGTTCTCCATGACTATCTCTAGTCAAATGGCTAGCCTGAAGAAATGAATAAAGCAATTATTAGATTAATTCATTTGTATCATGTCCGAATAGTGTTTGCGTAAACTGCTGATTACTTTTAGGAGAAAAATACTTAGTATGATAATAATGTATACACAGGCCACCAAGTATTGAAAATTCTTTTAAAAAGCCACTAAAATATCAATTGAGTTTCATTTATACCAGTTGTGGTAAGAAAAGAACTTACCGAAATCTACGAAATAACAAAATATCCCAAAGTTTAAACGCTTTGTCACATCTTGAGTCATGAAAAAGACAAAATTGCCAATGAATCTAATCATATATGTTTCGAAAATCTATTTAGAGTTTGATTCTTTTAAATAGATTCATTGGCATTCTTTCTTGTTTTTGCTTTTTTTATTTTTACATTTCTAAATTTAACAAAAGCTTTATTTTATCATTTTACAGATTTCCGGAACGTATTTTTGCTTGAATTGGTATAAACAAAACTAATTCATACTATTTAAAAAAATTATAGTTTGGTCGCCTCCTTGGGTGCTTAATATTACTTCAAGCAGCAAAAGGCATAACCGAACACCATCTTCATCCGACTTTGACTATATCATATGATCTAAGGAAATAATATAAAGAGGAACGAATATTAAATAAAAAAAAACTCTTACTGGAATCCCGTGATAGGCACTATTCAGTTTTAAGTTGTGTCTAAGGTACGTTGAGTTTTGGGTTCCGGTTGCTAGCCTTAGTTCTTCATTACCCCACCTATGCAAGAATGGTGTAGAAGAATAATAACTTTGAGAATGAAATCTTGGGTAATCTAACGGGCAAATTTGCCCAGATATTCTTTTGCGTTCATGGTGTTGGATGTTCAACTGCAGAAAAATATTCAAAAATAAAGACATACAAAAATATTACACCTTGACACTTACTACTCCATTTTGAGATGTACCAATGTTATAAAAAAAGGCAAATGTCATCAAATGCAACATACTTTTCGGTAATTATGCCCTTTTGTTTTGTAATTATACTTTATAAAGGATGTGCTAATTTGGTAACGATGATAAGCCAAACCTGTTAAATTGTACTTTAATGCCACCAAATAGCAATCTACTTTTAATATTATAATAAAAATAATAAGCTTTGTAAATTAGCATATTGGATCAGAAGAAAAGAATGCTTACAAAATGGACCATTTAGCAAAGTAGGTTTTATTTACCAAGAATAAAGTGCAGTTTAACCCTTAGATGTAAACATTACCAAAGATTATTTAACAGAAATAGAACAAGAATATGCATTGCTAAATTATGACATTAGCCCTAAAAGAAAGTGAATTTGAAACAAATGTTCACCTGAATACTACCCAATCTATAGGCAATACTAGAAATCAAACATAAAAGGTTCTACATTTTGGACATAAAATAATTACGTGTGTCTTAATAAGTCTATGCCTCCTAAAGGAAAGGTCATGTAGAGACTTAATTACTTAAAATGCCAAAAAGAAAGAGTTCACAAGGGACAAAACCTGCAGAATGATTAATAATCGAACTAAAACTTTGGCAGTTGCCGAAATCAACGAGTATAGTTTACCAAGGGCATCACACTCACCTCGGAAGAAGCTATAAACTGATATAGTGCACTCTGAGGAAAAAAATCATGAAAAAATATTCATGTAAGAAAAACTAATTTGAGTGCTGAATATAAAAACAAAACAAGAAATCGTCCAAAATTAAAAAAAAAAAATGTTTAAATGAAGCTACCTGGGGTGTACTATTTAAATCCCCACCAAGTATAGCAGGTATATTGCCCCATGTTTGTGAAAGACTATGAGCTTTGGCAAGAAATAGTCGAACCTGCAACATAGAAATGCATGTGTTTCTTCAAAATAATGTATTATTGGAAAATAAATTAGTTTTGATGAATCAAAATTTCAAAACTTTACACTTTTGTTATGGGCAAACTACACCGAAAAGTATCAAACTTTTCACTAATTGTTATTGTATGCTTTTCACTAATTGTTATTGTATGCACTGGAGTTAAACTCACCTTTTGATGTATCATATATTTCCAACTTACCTTTTGATGTATTTTGGGTATGTTCTTGATGTATTTTGGATACATCAAAAGGTAAAAAAGTTGATACAGTTTGTTACATAAAGAGGTAATTAAAGCATACTTAATTACATCAAAAGGTAAGTTTTTAAAGTTTAGTACCATCCTAAGGCAAGTCTTAGAATATGATAATACAATTTGGTGCATTTTGCCAATAAATAAGCATGTCATGGTACCTTCAAACTCTTTTTCCAACCTATTTGGAAAAAAAGTATTAATCGCTTACATGCTCAAATTTTCAAAAGTCATATCAATCACTTCTCTATCTTCAAATTAAAATCAGATTTTAACAAAATAAACCAAAACCAATGGACATTAGTGATAAGAGGACCAAAAGACAACGATCTTGAAGAAGATGAATTTAACGTTTCAACAATCTGTTAAAAATTGAGATAGTATATATAGAAGCCACCAATCTATACAATTTATTTCTTTTCATTAAGGTTGCTCGACTATTCAAACCACTTTATAGGCCACCCAAAGTATGTATTCAGTTTCAATTATAACAGATGTGGCTAAAAACATGTTAAATGACCAATTCTTTTTAAGTTTTTGCCTATCCAATATTTTTTCCTTTACAAAATTGGATAATCAATCTAGTGTGTTTTCTTTTTCCAAAAATTTTAACGGTATCTCTAATCTAGCATGTTTTTTGTTGGATAAAGAAGTGAAAAGAGATACATACTCATGTAACCCTATAAGGTAAAGTAGTTTCAAGAGTTGGATGACCTAAATGATAAAATGTTAAATAAATAGGTACCCCCCTAGGCATTGCCCCTTAATAAATTCAGACAAAGTTGGACTGAAATGTAATAATCACAATGATTTGAGTATAGTATGTGCTTGATAAATTTTATTGTTTACTTGGGTGATAGCAAAAATATGAAAAAGCAGCCATGTTTTTTCTTTTCTATTTTACTAATAAATAACAACAGCAAATATGAGAAACTAAACTTACCTGACCAAGCTTAATGTCTCCACGACTTGGGTTAAAAAGCACATGTATATTTCCAACTAATATGCTTCGAGAGGGTTGTGGCCTAAATATGTGCAGATAAATAATATTCAAATAATATATGAAAGGAAAAATAATTAGGAACCAGTTATAGCAGCATCAAAAACCATTAAGATAATTTCATTTATTTCAGAATATATTAATACATGTTTGACTAGTACAAAATGAAATACAATAACTAAAAACTTACTTTAAATTTTCAGTGTGATCAATATGTTTTTGGTGCTTGTTCATCTGTGTGTTTTAGAGGGCAAAAGATCAGTGGTATTGCCAGAAGAAATAAATATAATTAGAATAACTAAAATACTCAAGAGTTCTTTAACGAGAAAAAAATTATACTTTAGGAAGGAAAAAAAATAATGGCACTTATTTATGGCTTGTGGCCTTTTTTCTTTAAAACTCAGACGGGTCAAATATAAAAATCAAGTTAACGAGGGAAGATGTAGAAAGTTGCCCAAGCCCCAACATGCATTTTACCACCTCCCTTTACAATAACTTATAGAATGCATACATTATTAAGAAGATAGCTTTCTAGTTATACTTAATGCATTAATAATTTTTAGAATTTTTTGAAACTGAACAATTTGTTTGCCGGGTAAACCCAACCTTAACCAATCTGTTTTGACTAGCACCAAAAAAAAAGAAGCTACCCATTTTGCCACCTCCAAAAAACTAAATCCACCTAGATGTTTCAAAAGAAGACGCATCATATCAAGTACGAAAACTTCTATAATTTTGATTAGTGATTACATGCTTAATACTGAAGAAAAATCTCAGGACAAGAATGCATCACAACACACTAGAATAATTACAGACGTATATAAAATGATCTACAGTAGAAAAACATTTTAGCTAGCTTGTTTCTTTCATACCTTTAGAACACAAAATTGGGCAACGTTGTCACGAAGGCCAAACTGCTTGAACTCGATGTTGTCCTCATGCACAAGGGAAAATCTGTACCAAGATATATGATGAAAGAGGCAATGTCTTAAAAACGAAATAATAAATAAGGTTAAGTTCCAAGGCTTGATAGTGGTATATAAAAAAATAAGTAAAAATATATACTATTAGGTATAACACCATTCCACTTTCCAATAAAAATAAAAAGATACTTACAATTCATCTTTCCAAAAAATAGCACACCCATCATGGGCTTCTCCTGTACGAGCCTAGTAGATAAATAAGGTCTGATTATATTCTTAAAATGCTACAAAAAAATTGCAAGGAACTGAAATAAACCTGGTAAACTCCTCTAAACCCATCCTTCTGTAAAACCCTATTCAAATCATCAAAACGATCAACCTCCTGCAGCCATAACAGTACCATGAGAAATGCATGAAGTCAATGACAACAAACATCAAACGCCAACACGGATGGACATGAGAATTGCAAGAGTGTATGACTCATTCTTCGAGAGTTCTGGCGTGTGAAAGAAAATTCGAAAAAGCTGGGAGAGACGTTAGTGAAGACAACACGCTTAATGCAAGGACAATTGGAAAAGAGAATGGGACCAGACATTGCGGGTTAAAGAAAAAAGGGCTTAGAAATGAAGATAAAAAATGTGCCCAATTTTTCCCAAACTGGTGAATAAATGTCAAGGATTCTTTCGGGATAAATATGGGGTCAATATTATTATTTGAATAGCCTTCAAGATTTTTTTTCACATAGCTAACAACAAGCATGTTGACTTCTATACGAGACTTAAAAAGGGAATAAAAAAAGAGTGTAGGATCTGGTCTAGGCAAGATTTTAGAACAGCACCTTGAGGATAAAGTGTTTTCAGGGGTTGGAATTGTAATTAGCCTCCGTTGTTTTACACTTTTACTATTATTATTCTTATTAGATAAAGATATTATTATTAATAAATACATTCTATTATTTAGTAGATACATTCTATTATTTAGTACACACATTCTATTATTAATTAGATAAGAGTTCCATTTTAGCTAAAGATTAGGAATTAGAATTTATTATGATCGTATTTGTTATAAATAGATCATTAGCATTGTAATTTTCATTATGCATAGCTTAATAAAGTGATTTTGTATCATTGGGAGAGCTAGTCAGCCACTAGAAAGTCAATCAACCTTGTTTTTATTCAATTATTAGAGTTGAATCTTATTAGAGTAAGATATAAATTATAAGATAAGAAAGTTAATTATAAATTAGAGAATGATGTGTAATAAGGATTGCACCTTACACACAAGCATATGAAGTTTTGTATCTCGTAATCAAGGATCCCAAACTTTCACCACAAGTTACATTAAAGACTCTAGAAAAAAGTTGCACACAAGCTGGTTAAGATAAAGAAAAGAAAAACAAATAACATAATATATTGAACACCTCAAGGATATAAACCATATTTTTTTAAAGATAAATACAATGTAGGAGTTATTTCATAGGTTGCCCAATCGAAATAGTTTGAGGGTGCACAAGGATTAAATGGCTCTTGTAAGAGTATCAATGGAAGGTTTTCACATAGACCAAAGCATTGTAGATGATAGAACACTAAGAAAGAAACACGTGCGTAAGTTTTAAGCCTTTAATTGTATCCCCATAGAAAAGTACATTGCTCACTTCGTTATTTTATCTAATCTTAGAAAAAAAAAGAAACAAATCATAAGAAAAGAGGAAATTATATCATCCTCACTAAAGTTCTACGCCTTAGGTTGTATCTCAACAACTTGATACTTCTTTGTAGGATTTTAAACTTGAAAAGAAAAGAGGGGGGGGGGGGAGGTTGTCACGTATCCCCAACCCTCGCAAACTCAAGGAGACTCGTTGAACCAGTTTCCATCTCTTACAAAAATGGTTAATATCTTATAACCAAGTCCTTTACTACCTTGAACTATTAAAGTTATAGAATGGTTCCTGAAGTTGGAAAAATGGCAAATTTTAGGCCCACACTCACACTCACTAAACATGATCAGATATTTTACTTCTAATTTCAATTTAATGAGACTAGTGTGTATTTTCTAGGTCGCGAAAACCCTAAAAAAAGCAAGTCATGTATAAAACATGACCGAATTAGCGAGCCAAACTTGGTTAGTAGATTCCAGGGTACTGAAATGTATTTAGACCCATTACATTATAACTCATCACCTTTAGATTAAACCAACTATAACAATGTAGGAGTCACTAACAAACTCATGGAAGTCCACCCTAAGAACCTAGAAAACTAAATACAATCAATCTATAGATAGTTCCCTATCCGTTCATTCAAAAAATACAACACTGTTTTGCTGGAACTCATATTAAGATGATGTTTTATCCTAAATATTTATAGTTATAACTTATATACTTCTCAATGAAAAAGCCAAAAACAAAATTTTACTAATAATTAAAACCACAATGTAAGTAGATGGAAGCTTGCCTGAAAACACAAAATACTAGGACTATACCGCGCAATCTCCTTGCGTATAACCCTTCTTCTATATTCCCATTTCAAAAACTTGGGGAGTACATTTAAGTACAAATCCTTATGATTCGAAGCATTTTCAACGCCCAGTATATTATACGATAAAAATACAAACTTGTCTGCAGACGATAAAATGTAATAATCAAAAGACAATAAACCAAAAAGCAATCAGAGCGCGTAAAAACTAGATAGATAACTGATATTCACCTTTGTAATTAGAACAATCATGAGTAGAAAAAACCCATTTGCGATCATCATCTGCACTCTTGGAATTACTTATACAGGGTTTCTTCTTATGCCTGGATTTATGTGGCTGATTTAGGGTTAGGGTTAAGGCGTCAGTTTCTATAGTTGATTTTCGTTTCTTGCGGGTGAGACGCTGTTCACGATTAGTAGAATGAGATGATTCTGCCATAGATTTTTGCAAAGAGAGGGTAGATCGAAATTGAGAGGCGGGTAGAGTTCCGGGTCGAAAGACAGTTATGAATTCGCGTGCGGAATTGAAGGCGTTTGCATTCTTATTTTCGCTCTTTATATCGGGGAAACCAGATTTAGTGAAAAACTAAAAAAGAACAGGTACACATGAAAACGAGGATGCGTGCATTATTTGGTATACTCATAAACAAAGGTAAGTTACAAGGTGTTCATCCAATTGAATTTTGGGTTTCTCATTCTGGTTATTTAGATGTGGTAATTTTCTATCTAGATTTGAAAACTGTCTCGAATTCGAATTACTACTTATAAAACCGATTCGAATTCATTTTGTGTTTTCGATTCGAATCCGAATAAAACCAAATTCAACTTATTGTGTAGATTTGTTCCGATTTTTAATGTTTAAATCATATTTATCAGAAAAGCATTTTGATAAATCTAATATTGTGAATATCTAAACCGAGTTCGGACTTACAAGAATGAGTTATGAAAATATTTTTACTATTTTTCATTTGTCTTAAAATATCTGATTTATATGTATTGATATGACAAGAGAAATAGGAATAGAGTTTATACACACACATACATATATACATATATATATATATTCTAGCCGGGTGATGAATTTCGTGTCAGTGGTCGTGTCGCATTCTAACAGATTGTCAACCATGCTAATAGTATGCTTAAGTTTATTGGTTGTATTATGGTTAATTAGGCTTTTTGGAGTTAGAAGGGAACTTGTTGCAAATATCAGTTTGTGGATCACAGGTGATACATTAGTCCGACCTTGTGTATAATTGGTTGGATATTTGACAAAATATGGGTAGTGGTTTTAGTAACATACATACACACAAATAAATTAATAAATAAAGAGAGAGAAGTTTCATCGAAAACCAATTTTATTGTAAGAATAACGAGAACCTATGCAATGTAGTTAAATTTATCTATAAATTCATTAGATTCATGATCATGCAACATATTTGGAGTGCTTCATAAGTTTTCAGATAATCTGGATCGAAAATTTTGAAGAAAATCGGAGATATATAAAAATGCATTTAATCCATTTTGCATATTTGAAACATTTTAATATATTTATATATTTCTCATTATTCTTCGATCCAAATGTTCCGAAAACTCAAAAAACACTCTAATAAAGTTGCATAATAATGAATATAATGAAATTGTAGATAAATTTGACTATATTGCATAAATTCTCGCGGTTCTCCACTAAATGTATTAAGCTACGCCCATATTGTTATTGTGTGTATCGATCTTTTAAAATTGCTATTTAATGTATTAAACTTTTCAAAAAGTGTTATTATGTCTATCAAACCTGTTATTGCACAACGGACGTGCCCTATGGGTGGTGATGACACGGGACACTAACCAATTTTATCCGCGTAGTGAAAATTTTTGATTTTTTCGAAGCGATGCTACCAGTCAAATTTTTGGGTGCTAGAGGTCATTGTTTAGATGTCACCATAACCCAATCAAAACTGAAAAATAATTATAAGTTTAATAAATTGTAATCATGTGTTCGATTTTATACTTTTAAAATACCTAATTTTACCATAATATTACAATCAATTGGGCTGGATTAAAAGACATTAGTTAAAAAAGAAATGGAACATCAGTGGGCCTTTGGCATTTGGCCAGGCCATCAAAGAAATTCTCCAAAATCCCAAATCGGTCGACTGCCTCACACTTCGAAATTCCCAAATCGCTCAAGTTGCTGCCTTGTTGAAATGTCGCCGCCTGTCGCCTTCTCAGACTATCGCCGTGACGCCTGTCATTCGCCATCACCGACTCGCCCCTTGTCGTTCGCCCTTTTTCTCTCGACAGTCAATTAGTCAACACTCGACAGAGGTAACTTATTGACCAAACAAGGGTTTCTGTCATTTCATCGAAACTCGTGTCTTCATCACAACCCCGGATGAAAAACCCCATCAATTTAAAGGGTTTGAGGGTTTCAATCAGAGAAGAAGAACAAGAAGTCGACGGTTTCAATCGGAAAACAAGAAAAGCAAATCGAGGGTTTCAATAAGTGGTTTCATCTTGTTTGATTTCATATTTCATTAGGTTATCACGATTTGTATACTTCATCATTCTTTTTCAAATATTCAAACAAAATCATGAAACCCCATTTATGAATTGTTTTTGCTATTTTGTTTTCTTGTTCGTGCGATTGTCAAATCTATTCGAAGATTTGTTTGTGATTTGAATGACTAGTTCATGGATCGGCTCTTGTTTGTGCGGTTTGAATTTGCTAGTGTAACCTAGATCTAGTTTGATTCACCATTATCATCGCTGATTTTGATTCCCATTCTAGATCTCGTTTGTACCTGTGTTCTATACATGTACTGATTGTTCATCATATCTGGGTTACAACCTGCGTTCATCATGTTCATCTAACACATGAAAACTGGATATTAAAGTCAAATTAAAAATAAAGATTTTACCTGTAAGCTTCTCAAAAGGTTACCCATTTCACATACACTAACTTTTTGGGTAGAGTTTGATACATTTTGGAAAATAAATCCTCATTAAATATTCATAACAATTAGACCCACCGCATCCAACCAGCAGGTTGGTGCGTGGTTCACGCTACACCATCGCCCCCATGATACCCGCTGAGTTTAGCAGGTTTCCACTCACGTTAATTTTTTGTTTTAACTAGACCGTATCTATGTGTGTGTATAGGTGAAAGATGGATGGTTGAGGAGGATAGATGTGAGGTTAGAGTGATAGGAGTAATATTGAAGGAAAAAATGATGTGGCGTTGATGTGATAAGGGAAGGAGGAGATGAATGCTTATAGTCTTGGTAATTATAAATAAATGATAAAAGATTAACAGTACAAAAAGGTTTATTATGAAACACTGTAAGAAAAGATTATTAATAAATAGAATATAATAATGAATAATGTGAAAATGAATAATGTAACAAGTAAAATAAAACATTCTATAAAAAGGTTAGTGATTGTAGCACATAACACAATCATATATACGAAATGGAAATAGTGACATTCTGTCGTAATAACTTATCATTGAAAACCCAATTTTAATATAAAAAGTTTCCCAGAAGTTTGACATGAAGATATATCGACCCATAAACAACACTGGCAAAAAGGTAGATAATCAAATTAATGTTATGTACAACTTTTAGTAATTCTAATAAAGAAATCAGAAGACAAGAAAACAACACAGTTCAGGAATATATTGTTACCTTAAACGTGACAATCTTTTCCTCTTACGATTTTTTTTAGTCGTCTTCTTCAAAGAGGTAGAAGGTATCATGCAACGTCCAACGGTTGATGATGTTCGGTTTTTCTTGTCCCCCCATTTCAATGGGAGATTACTGACTACATTGCGAATATCGGTTGACTTGTTCAACTCAACGAGTTTCTGAATTTGATCATGAATCTGATGCAGCCATGCCGTTGAAATATCGAGTTGAAGTGAATCATCCGGCGGTTTTCTCAACATGCTTATAAGTATCTCCTGATACGATTGAAATGACATCGACCCTTGATGATGACTCTCAAATAACATGTTGACTTTGACTACATGTTTGCAGAGATTCCCGCGCATTGACCATTCACAATCACAAAAAGCAAACTCACACCCGGGATTTGAGACCAGATGCGTCCGGTTTCTGTCATTTTGGCTAATGATTCTAGCAAATTGGTTGTCGTTTTCCAAGGTAACGTCAGAGTCAGGGATTCGTGATGCACGATACCATGATGTTGAATTTATGTATTCCTCTTTAACGGTTTGAAAGGAATCACTTTCGTCGGCATATCGATCAAGCCAGTAGCTAGAGTGCAATTCGGTTGTCAACTTGTGCACCAACCAATCAACTCGTTGAAGTGCACCAAGATGTGAATCGTCAAAAAGTTTAAGTTTTAACTTCACGTGATAAGCTTCGATCGCACCAGATGTTTCTTGACTTGCTAGTGGGAGAGTTTTCATTGCCGATAACCACATTTCTGAACCAAAAATCATTACTAAATCAAGTAGCAATTTTATCAAAGTGACAAACAGACAGGATAAAAAGCAGAGATGGCAAAATAGACAGGTTGGTTGAGTAACGAGTCAAATGAGTTTGGCCCAAATTCTTTAGGTTTTTTTTGTAAAAGTCAAAGTGCATTTTAGTACCCTGACTTGGGAAAAGGTCAACTTTAGACCCTGACTCACTTGACTCTATCACATATTCACATGACTTGCTCCAAAGTGGATATTTTGTTCTATCAAAGACCCAACAGTAGTAAGTGAGGTTAGGAAACTTCAGTCAAATTTAGGGAACCAAAAAGTATGCTGTCCTAAAAATTTCTAATGTGTCTAATCCGAGTACAAAATATTATATTTATTTAAAAAATAATCTAATTTTCCCATACACACTGGATGACTATCAACTCACTTGACCCGCTATACTTTTAAGCTAATTATTTTCACCAATTTGACCTGGTACGGAAAAGACATAACCCGCACATCAACCCACTCTCCGATCCCAAATTAATAGTGTACAATCAAAAATTCAAAATACATACATGTTAAGATATATGCAATAATGTAATGTTTAATCAATAAAATGTCATTCTTAACTTTGCATTCAGAACACTATTGACTTGAAAATGTTGCAATAATTAATTAAGGTTAAAATAACTATCGTGTTTCTCTAAGTGGACAATTACTTCGAGACAAACTAAGATTAACGGAGAATTAATTTGGGACGGAAAGAGTAATCATAATTCAAAAGTAAATGGGTCAAAATTACCACCTCTACTAGAAAAAATCCAATACACAAACACACACAACAATAAAGAAAGTGGATTACCAATCTTAGGCACCCATGTGGAGGTGAAATATTGCATGAACTCGGTTTGGTCTACAAAATCTTGGGTAAACTTCTCTAAGTCAACAGAAGGACTTACTTCACCCCAAATTCCATAAACTATTTCTCCCAGACGTTTGAAGATTTCTCTTTGAATGTCGACATTCCTACAGTTCTTGACAATATGTCTCAGCCATGACCGACGAATGCGCCACACAGAAAATAATAAAGGACAAGAAAATGTCTCCCTAAAAAGAAAATTACATCAAATTTCATGTTGCATTAACAATCGAAAATATAGAAAATAAGTAAAGTAGAAAAAGGAAGTACCTTATAGGATCAGTCTCAAATGCAGCATCATCAATAACAAAACCATTGACTTTCCATGTAGGGTCAACTGCACGAACACGACCAAGTAAAGCTTTCATCCATCTAGTGATGTCAGCATTGGAAACACTACGAGTAATGACCCATGCTACAGGAAGTGCATGTTGTCTCGAATCAAACACAAGAAGTGTGCACAGAGGATACTGCCATCAGAAAATATATATAAGAAAACATACAGGCAAAGTTTACATGAATTTAAAAAAGAAAAAGAGGGGGGAGCATAGGTAGAGGTGATTTTGATCCAATTACTTATGAATGGGCAATTCTGGTTTTTTCTTTTCCTAACAGGTCAAACGGACAGAAAGTGTGTGATTTTAATTCATTAACCTCCTAAATCAGTTTTTAAAAGATTATACATTATTAAGAAATGCTTCAAGTTTTGTAATTGTATATAATACATTAATTGTTTCTGAGACAATATCACAAACTAAAAACTTACTTTTATCAATGGTCTTTTTGGTGGTTATACTTTTGTTGTCCCCTTTAAGTTGTTCTACTTTGTGTTAATTTGGTGATTTTAACACAAATTGACCACTTGCACATGACAAATGGCATATGTGTACCTCTCATTTTGTGCTTATATTAGCACACTAACACAAAGTATAATTACCAAAACAGGCTATAACTAACAAAACAGACCATAAAAAAAAGTACATTGATATTCTATAACATTTTCCCACTAATATTTAAAAACAAACAAAAACTTGAGCAAATTGGAAAAAAGTTTTCCAGATCAACACAACCCAACCCTTACTAAATGATTCTCCGTGTTGACCCAAACAAGTTTTGGCCCATTACCCAACCTTCCCCCCTATAGTTAAAGGTTTCAGAGGCTTAAAAAAACTTTCACCTTTAACCTCTTGATTCCAAATGTTGAGTCAACTGCTATAAGGCTGCGATGTCCAAACCGAAGCATCTGCTGTAACTGCCATTCAGTTTGGACCCCAAGAACAAACGGTTCGGTTTCAGAAGAATCGCGATAATAAAAAATAGATTTCTTATTACGCTCGGCCCATATTCGTATGCTAGCTTCATCATCTAAATCAAGTTCATGTGTAGACCGTCTAATTATCATCCCAAGTTTATGAACATACTGAGAAGCAAGAGAGTTCACTTTATTCACATCTGAACCACAGTAACGTTGAATCCCTTCAATGTGTTTCTGTAAAACATTCTCCTCAGGGATTCCAAGATAAATCATTGACATTGTTTGTTGTTGAATCTCGTTCCCGATATACGGAATCTTTTTGGCTCCGGGCCCAATAGCATCACGATCAAGGGGTCCATGACATATAAACCCGGATTTATTTACATGACGTCGATCATTGTATATTATAAGCGCAAGAGATGGGCGTGCGTACAAACGTTTTACCACAAAATGGCATGTACAACCACGCATCGATTGAGGCCGAGCTGCACGATTTCGAGTGTTGAGTCGGTATCTTCGGCTTGGTAATATAATTCCACCTTCCCCGTAATTTTCAGGACCAAAAGAACACCAGTACCTAAAAAATAGACTATTATTTACATAATGAAGTATATAAATAAGGACTGGAAGAGGTCAAGTATTATGTTTTTGATTTGATTATGTGAAATGAGTGCCATTAGTTGCCTTGTGAAAACTGTATATCTTTCATATTTTCATTATTTTAAAATATAATATTTATAAAGGGTCCTATCCTATCAAACAACCAATTGTTCTTCAAAACTAAAGGTGATCTTGATAAACAATCTGACTCCCATTTCCTCTTTTCAGCATATGTAAGGCTTAATATATGATCCAATCTCCGTTTGATTTGAATTTCTCGTTATTGTTAACCTGTAGCATAACAATAACGCGTATGATGTAGGTTAAAAAAGCTTCAAGAGAGGGGAAAGGAATATGAGAAAATGCAATGTCTTGAGATTTTATTTGAATTCAACCATAGGCAATTAATGATTGCTCTCCTAAAATTTTATACAGGCTTTTCGGCCAGCTGATATAGAAATATAAAGCAGTCATAAATAAAAAGCAGCAAAAATCCAGTCATCAAATTACATTAAGATCCAAAATATATATCTTTGTAGCAGCCTTCAGCAACCTCCTGTCCCCTCCCCTGGGAAAAGGAGTACAATATTAAGATCCGCTCTTTTACAAATGCATTTGCAACACTAAAGCTCATTATCAATTTTTTTAAATTGACCCATACATTGTTGAGATAGACATACACACACACACATATATATATACTTTATATATATAGCAGATTGATCGAAAAAGATAAAAATTAAACCCTCTTAATTAAGAACTTACAGTCTGTATTCCAAATATTCATCGCTTTTGAATTCCAGCAAGCTGCCTTTCGAACGTTTTCTTCCTCTCTCGATGTGAAAACGGGTTGGAGATTCAACGTTAGAACACTCTCCAAAAATAAAATCTTCGACTCTAGCGTAAGGAATTAATGCCACATCATCATGATGTTCTGGAGTACCAAATTTAATCCACTTTAAATCAGCAGCAGAGAAATCTTCAATCGATGGATTTTGCACCGGGATTTCATGGATTGATTCGATCAACTCCATATGCTATAGAGACAAGAAGGGTTAATATTAGAATAAGGAATGAATTATCTTATTATATTCAGCTGCATATGCTATAGAGACAAGAGCAGGTAATTTAGAAAGGAATTAATAATCTTATAATATAATGTACTGGAATATATTATTACTAACAGATTAATAGCTATATATAACATTGCCAGAATTGAATACGAAGAATTGTGTGCAAAAAACATAGTTGCCTCATCACTCGAAGTCCTAAATTTTCAACTCATGACTCAACTCGAGCACCTGGTTTGAAAAGGAGTGAGGCACGCCCGGAAGCTGAGGCGTGACGCGTGAAGTGCCCCCATCACGCACCCAAGGTGTCCAGTATTGACAAAATATTTGTTATTTAATACTACATAACATATTTTAACTTGTAAATACTTAACTTATAACCAAAAGTACTTATAAAAGGTTACAATAAACAATTAAAACTTCATCAGTTCATCAACAAATGAAAAGAGAGGTGAAAACATAGAATTCAGCAGGGGATGCGACTTCAATGATTCAATAGGGACTCGAGTACTCGACCTTCAATTTCAACAGGGGATGCAACTTCAAAATGGGAATCAACCTCAACTTTAACAGATTCAAACCAGATTAATGAGCTTTCATACAGAGTAGTACCACATAACTTCAATTTTGATAAAATGCTTGACAGTTTTGATTATAAGGAACCTAGCGTTATGAACTAATTTTGACTAATCATGTTTTACCTCTTATGCATAATTTAGCTGGAAAATAGAAGAAGAATGGAGGAGAATATGAACCAGAAGAAGTGTAACTCGAATCCGCCAATGCATTGCTTCTCAATTCAATTACTAGAGTAGTAGAGTTTTGAAATTTTGATTAATTGTTTGTTTTCTTAATTTGAGTCTTATAAGACACAGGCATGTAAAAACCAGCATCACACAGGTTTGGAAAATCCAGTATCTTGGAAACAAGTCAGACGATGACTTCCATTTCAAGTTTTTACAAGTCATGGGTTCGTTTTAAGAGTTATCTGAATCGACCCGTATAAGGAGTGTTCATCCGAAATTTCGGATGGTAGATTTTAGTATCCGAAATCGTATACCGTATCCAAATTTTGGATACGGATTGCGGATAATCCGAATATCCGAATGTTTTGTTATGCTTGTAAAAATGGACATTTGTTGATTAAAAGAAATTTAGTCTAGACAGATACATAATGCAAATAAATATACACTAGAAAAACTGTGTAAGGCACAAGAACAACATTTGTTAATTGGTTTGTTAGTTTGTAGTTTTGTACAAAAGCAGGAAAGTCGGTCCAACTACATGATAGTATAATACCATTTTTAAATCAAAACAAAGCCTATCATGCTCAATTATACCAAGATTAGGGTCCCTGTGAAACATAAAATTCGAATGGTCCTGTGAAACATAAAAGTATCAACACCAAAACCAATCATGCTATATTTAAATCAAAACCAAAACCAGAAAGTGTTTCAAATAGTCCCTGTGAAACGTAAGTTTATCCACACTATGCTGCTACAACCCAAAACCAATACTACAGATTGACCCACAAATTGTAGAAGAGAAATCTGATTATTACATAATAATCAATTAATCATGCTATATTTCGAATATTGACGGTAAATTACTTACTTTTGCGGACCGGATGTTCGATTTGCAGTGTGGATTGAACACTTGAAGTCACAAGTCGCTAAATCGCGAGGGTCTAAGGGAGACGACAGAGAAAAATCACACTTACGGATTTCTTAAATTGCAACCACACATCAAAGGTCGAAATTAGGGCCAAGACTTGGAGAAGACGAGAAGTGGAGAACAATTAAACCCGTGAGGGCGTGAAACGACGGTACTGTGAATCTGATATTATCGAGTGTTGGCAGAAAGTGGGAGGGGGGAAGAGGGGGTGCGGGTGGTCACTGGTGTTTGAAATTAGGTTAAAGGTCGGTGGCAATACTGCAATAGTGTTTTTGTTCGGCGTGTCAAGAACATATGATTTGAACCGATCTGTTTATTATTTGTGTCAAAGATTAAAGCCCTAATTCATATTTCATAAGATATGAGAACGGCTCCCGTAACCAGTTTAATTGTATTGGTTTACGTGTGGCAGTTCATTTGTACGTTAGTGGGTTATCAACAAGCTGTGGGTTGTAAATAGGTTGACGGGCATAACTCGGTATGTTTTACATGACCCGCGAAAATATCATAATTTTAACGTTAAGAGTTTTCATGTTCAATTTTTCACAAAATAAAATAATCAAGTATATAGATTGTGAGGTTCTAGACGATAATTACTTAATTAGACTAAAACTATGTTTATATTGAAAAAACACAATCTATATAGATATTAAATGGGTTCGCATGTCGACCCATAAAATTTATGTATGACCCTAACTTGACCAAATTATTAAATGGGTTACACGGGTCAGCTAAAAGACGACCTTTTTATTATACATGTCAACTCAAACCTATTTATTTTGTGTCTAGTTTTGTCTCACATTGAGAACTAACACCCCTAATGGAGAGGTAATAATTATATGAATATTTGGGATAATATTATATTAATATTTAATATTAAAAAGTATTTCGGATATCCCATATCCAATTATTCGAATTCTCGGATTAGATTTTCAAATTTTTGGGTTTCCGGTCAGATAGGGATATCTTTGAACACCCCTACGTTTAAGTCATACAAATATTAGTGGAATGGCTCAATGTGAACACGAATTTTTTTGTATATTTTTTATTTTGTTTGTGTGAGGAAAATGTGTCATCGGTTTAAAAATTATAAATGCTTTAGTTAAATCTTGGTGAGTAGTGTATCTAGATTTTTTTTAACAGCAAAAAAAAAGTTAGATAAAGAGTTTTAGCATGGCAATCACACTTGTCTAACAACCAAAACTTTTATTAATAAATCACAATCTTCAAGCAAGGCGCTAGAAGAACCGTTTACAATACAAACTAGAATAAGAAAGAAGAGATGAAAGGGTCATGTTACGCCAAGATTTTTTTTAAAGTGCAACATAAAATCATTTAAATTATTTGCGGAAGCTTTATAAGAAAAATGTTTATTTCAGACATGTCCAAAACAAACGGCTTTAGTTTCACCTTATAAAATAGGCTACAACCGGTGATCACAAACATTAAATAATGGTTTTTAAAAAACTATCGTTATCATGCATGTATTGTATCTCGTTATCTATCGTCTCCTTGTATTTTGCAGATTTTGGGCCCGCCATCACTTCTTAATAGTTGATGGGTTCATCATGATCTACCAATTGTTCATCATTACCATCTACATATAACCCACAACTCCCTGGTCCTTGACGAACTCTACCAGCTCTACGTGGAACCCCAGATCCGATCCGATCTGCCCCATTTATTATATCCAATGGGTCTAAATATTGGATCCATCGCCCCAATAAGAGATCCAATAGGTCGACCCATTTAATTGGATCACTAC
>JAUEJL010097097.1:0-13600 GCA_032274825.1 Drosophyllum lusitanicum
ACAAGCTACGAACATCCCTCATTTAGTCTAGCTTCGGCTAGGCTTATAGGAGGTCCACCTCCGGACATACCTCATCATGTCCCCCAGTCTAGAGGCATTTGGTGCTTGTAAGCAAATGGCTCTAGACTCAAGGATATAATTTGGTCTAGTGGTTGTTTATTCGAGATTCGTAAAAAGGTAGTCTTCTCTTTCTCCCTTTTTTTTATTGTTGATTTTTAATTCAAAATAGCCGGAGCTTACCTTCATAGGGAGAGGAGCCGATGGAAGAGTTGAATAGCCTGCCATTTTTTCGGCCTGAATGACAACTGAAATGATGGCCAAGACACGTGTCGGCCATCCATTCGTTGTTTTCGTTGGCGCATTGAATACCCCCTCAACCGGCGGTTGCTTCACTTTCTCTCCTCATTTCGTTTTTTGAAATTTCACATAGCAAAGAAAAAGAAAGAAAACCCACGTTCTCACCGGTTGCTCTTGCTCCTCTTTCCGCTGTCGCCGTCGTCGGTTGCTTTCTACTCCATTGTCGTCGCCTGTGAGCGAACTAGGGTTTTGCAGGTTTGATTTCTTTCTTCTACTCTGTTTTCTTATTGTTTTCCGTAATGCCTAAGGACAACCTTGAGTCAACCCTTTCTTCCGTCGATCAACGAATGGTCAATGATTTCTGTGTTCTTTATCGTATCGGGGAAGAATATGATCCCAAGAGTCCTGTATCGAATGAATCTATTCGTGATTTCCCCGATGGGTATATCCGAGTGTATATGAAATGGTTCGACTTTGGTAACCTTCGTTTTCCGTTTTCGAAGTTTTTCGTTGAGGTCTTGAGGTATTTTCAAGTCCATTTATCGCAACTATCTCCTCTTGGTGTGATCAAGATTACCTGTTTTGAAGTACAATGTAGGGCTCTTGGTGGGCAACCCACTGTGTCCCTGTTTCGTAAGTTTTACAAATTGGGGAGAGCTGGGGATTGGTTTACCATTGAGAAACGAAAATCTCCATCTCCCGTGTGTATAGAGGACTCTCCATCGTGTTTGAAAGTTTGGAAGAGTCAATTTTTTTGGGTTAAATCATCTGTAATTCCTTTATCTATGGTATGGAGGGAGAAAAACCAATCCATTGCTGATCCCGTCCCCGAAGATGGGGAAGTTGATATGGGGCTATGTTCTATGCTTATGGAGAAGAGGATGTATGTGCGTCCTCTCGAGGAAGAGGTTCTTGTGTTAGCCGGTCTTAGTTGCTTGTGGGATCTTCCTGCGAAGAAACCCTCTCTTCGCCATGAGGGAAAGGGTATGGTCGAGATGAAACTGTTTACCCCTTTTCTTTTTGCTTTATGCTTTTTGTTATGTTGAACTTGTGGTGTTGGATGTGTATTCGATTGATAATAATCGTTGTTCTGTTGTTTTTCTTTCTTTGTTGCAGAGATGAGTCTGTTGGATTTCATTGTTTTACCTGTGATTGAAGAAGTGGAGATTGTGGAGGAGGATAATGATGGTGATGTTGCTGCCGTGGAGAGAAATGCCAAGAACCTTGCCATTCCAGGTGAAGGTGGTTCTTCTTTGAAAAGAGATGCTTCTGCTGTTGAGGCTTCTGGGAGTAGGGATCTTCGTTCTTCGAAGAGGAAGAAACATGTGTCTAAGAGTCGTTTGTCAATGTCTGGAAGTGAGGCCAAAGATGGTGGTGCTGATGGTGATGGTCAGGTTGAAGGTAGTGTACCTCTCGATACACCAGTAATTGATCTTGCTCCTCCTGTTTCCCCTATTGACTTTGAAATAGGAGGAACTCCCGAACCTCTGCCCAAACAATCTGCTGTTATTCCTTCTTCTACTACTCCTCCTTCGACGAGGCGTAAGGAGGAGATTAGGAAATGGAAGAAAGTAATGGTTTCCAGCGAGGAGGATGTAAATGAGGGAAGTGCAATTCGATCCTCCGAAGGTGCTATAGTGGTAAACAACAGTCCTTTTGTTCCTGTTCTCCCTGGTCTGAGGAACGATTCTTTGTACAACACTTCGTACGTCTGCCGGACCTTGGTTGAAAACATGATCATTCCTGCTGAGCTGAAGAGAGCGTCTGAGAAAAGTGATGAATACATTTCCAACAGATTTTTTCAATACTTGGCTAGGATGTGTGCCTACGGCACGGAGATGAACCATCGGTGGGAAAGGGCCGATGATGACGCCGAGATGGCGGAACAGAAAATTCAAGAGTTGTTGGGGGAAGTCGAGACGTTGAAGGGTTGTGTCACGTCTTTGGAGGAGGAAAACACTAGTTTGAAGAATTCCAAAAAGGTTCATAAGAAGGCTGCGAAGGAGAAGAAGAAAGAGTTGGCTGTCAAGGATAAGGTAATCTCTTCGTTGGAGAGCAGTTTGCAAGAAAAGGATTCCCAGACTCGTCGATTGATTCGGGAGAGAGAGGCGGAGAGGGAATTGGCCGAAGGTCGCATAAAGGAAATGCAACGTTCTAACAACGCTGTGATGAAGGAGAAGCTCTGGTTGGTAGATGAAGGTTTCGAGTGTGCTTTTGAGAAGCTCCGCCGTAGCGATGGGTATTTGAAAGCTCTTGGCGAGTTGCAGTCAAAGAGCTATTCTGCTGGGTATATGCAAGGGTTGGAGGTTGGCTACAACTCTGGTCAGCATAACCTTCCTCTGTCCGATGCTCCTTGCTTTAATCCTTCTGCTTCGGATGAGCTACGCGCGGCTGTTGCAGCATGGGATCGAAAGTCCTTTACTTCATTCTTCCGAGGTATTTCTCACTTTAGCTCTGTTGAAGTTATTAAACGTTTGCTAGGTGGTACCGCTGGGGGTTCTTCTGCTCTCACCAAATCTATTATTCCGGAGGAGAAGGTGGCTGAACCGGCTAAGGTAGCATTGGCTGAGGGTATGGAAGGTTCAAGGTTTGCTACTCCAGATGATTCTTCGAAAATGGTTGCTGCTGGTGCTGGTGATGGTGTTGTTTCCGAAGCTATTGAGGTTGTGAAGGAAGCTCCAATAATGATGCCGGAGGTTGCTGAGAAAGCTCCGGAGGTAGCTGTGTCCATTGACCCAACTGTTGGTGAGCCGGAGGTCGTAGGAGCAGCTCCGGAGGTTGATAGGCTTTGTACTCTTGAACAAACTCAAGCTACGGAGCCAGAGCTGCAAGCAGAGGGTTCAATTGGTGGTGATAAGTGACATTGATATTCGTCAAGTTTACGTTGTCTTGGTTGAACATTTCTATGCTTTTGCTACACTACTCTTTCCACTTATGCTACTACTGTTATAGACTACTTAGCTTTGCATGATTGGGTATACACTGCCCATTAGATGTTATATGGGCCTTATGCCCTATCGGTATTATGACACTGTTTCTATGACTGATCTTTATGCTAATCGTAGATTACTTTCGTATGTCATGTCTTTACATCTTTATCACGCTTGTTTGCGTAGATGCTCCGTATTGTTGAGCATAGGTAGTTTTAGTATCTTTGTACGGGTAACTATGCTCGTACATTATATGTTTGTGGCTAAGGTTGTTGTCTTTTGCGTAAACATGTTTATACATTGTATGTGCGACCAAGACCGTTGTCGAGGCGCTTATCATATGTGGCATGCCTGTATGATGCTTATTTGCGACCAAGACCGTTGTCGAGGCGCCGATTGGAAATGACATGCCTATCTATAGTATAGGCATGTCCAAGACTATCGTCTAGATTTGTTTGGATAAGACTCATTTGGGTCTGGACCATATGTTTTAGTTTGTTAGAGCATTGCTCGTATGACACATTCATTTTGAAGCATGCATGTGCGATTCATACTGGGAACATAATTATGTTTCATTCACGTACTCATAAGGTGCTTTGGACCTTCAAAAGGAGATACATGAGATAGTCGATATTTACCACTTTAGTACTTTCTACATACCGTTATCGACTATGATTGTTCCTATCACAAAAGTTGGCTATCGCCTAATGCCATTGCTTCATTAGCAGTAGCACCGTCGTAGGTGCATTCCGTTCCAGGGCCTTGGTAGGATGTTTCCCTTCATGTCCTCTAGCTCATAAGAGCCATTGCGATGCGCTGTGTGAATCTTGTATGGGCCTTCCCATTGAGGCCCTAACTTTCCTTGTTTTTCTCCCTTACTAGCATCGTTGTTTCTCCATACTAGTTCCCCTGGTTTGAAAATTGTGGTCCGGACTCTATTGTTATAGTACTTCTGGATTTGCTGTTTGTATCGAGCTTCTCTTATGGCTGCCATCTCTCTTCGCTCTTCCAAAGCATCTAAGTTTGTTGCGAGGTTATCATCATTTGTAGTCTCGTGGACTTGGCTGCTTCTATATGATGGTAGGCCAATTTCGGGAGGTATAACAGCCTCTGTTCCATAAGTTAAACTAAAGGGTGTTTCACCGTTGCTTGTTTTTACCATCGTCCTATGCGCCCAAAGGACATGTCCTAGGTGATCGACCCAGCTTCCCCCGTCTCTCGTTAACCTTGCTTTAATCCCTGCCACAATACTTCTGTTCATTCTCTCGACCTGCCCGTTGGCCTGAGGGTGTGCTACCGAAGTGAAACGTTGTTCGATATTCATTCCCTCGCACCAAGAGCAAAATGGTTCTCCGGCAAACTGCCTTCCATTGTCAGTTATAAATTCTTTTGGCAATCCGAACCTGCATACAATATTATCCCACACGAACTTTATGACTTGCGATCCCGTGATGGTGGCAAGTGGCTTTGCTTCGCACCATTTTGTGAAATAATCAATTGCCACAAGTAGAAATTTTAATCTTCCCGGAGCCTCCGGAAACGGACCCACTATATCCATCCCCCACTTCATGAAGGGCCATGCCGATGCTATGGAGACAAGGTTATGCTTAGGTAACTTGGGTAGTGGAGAGTGAACTTGACAAGCCACACACTTTCTAACTTCTTCGAATGTGTCTCGATGCATGCTGGGCCAATAGTATCCAATTTGCATCGCCTTGGCTACTATTGACCTGGGCCCTGCATGCAACCCGCAGGATCCTTCGTGTATTTCTTTAATCACGTACCTTGCTTCTGTTGGTCCCAAGCACCGGAGGTCCGGTCCAAGGTATGATTTTTTATACAGCACTCCATCGACTAGCCTATATCGCCCTGCTATTCTTTTAATCTTTTCCTCTTCCGTACCTGCCTCTCCGTGATGCAAGTATTTGATGATCGGTGTCATCCATGTGTCTTGCTCTTCGTTGGTGATGGTGTGGACTTCTTCTTCATCGATAGACCTCTTGTTCACTATTTCCACTAGAATCTCCTTAGTCAAATGAGCAAACGTCACTGATGCTAGCTGGCTCAAAGCGTCGGCTTTTTTGTTTTGACTACGTGGTATTTGCTTGACTGTACATGTTTGAAAGCCTGACATGATTTCTTTGGCTCTGGTCAAATACTTCCTCATGTTTTGTTCCTTGGCTTCGTATGAGCCATTGATCTGTGATTCCACCAACTTTGAATCCACGTATATTTTCAGATGCTTGATCTTCATGCTTGAAGCAATGCGCAGCACCGCCAGCAAAGCTTCGTATTCTGACTCATTGTTAGAGCTTGCGAAGTCGAATCTCAATGCGTATGTAAGCTCGATCCCCGCGGGGCTTGTGAGTATTAAACCTTCTCCTGCCCCTTCGCTGCTGGAGGCTCCATCGGTATACAACTTCCACGCTCCTTCTTTGTCATCTTCTTTCTCATTCACATTCTTCGTTTCATCGGACTCAATTAAGAAATCCGCCAGTATCTGTCCCTTTGTCGAGATTCTAGGTTCTTATATGATGTCAAACGTTCCTAACTCCACCGCCCATTTAGCTAACCTTCCAGACACCTCCGGCTTGCTAAGGATACGCTTGATCGGTGCGTCGGTAATGACTTTCACTTGATGAGCTTGGAAATATCTTTTTAACCTCCTAGTGGCAAATACCAGGCACAAAGCCACTTTTTCCAGCGTGGGGTAGTTGACCTCCGGACCTTGTAAAATCTTGCTTATAAAGTAGATCGGCATCTGCTTCTTGCCTCTTTCTGCCATGAGTACAGCTCCTAAAGTACTTGGGGAGGCGGCTAGGTATAAGATGAGGATTTCACCTTTTTGAGGTGCTGTGAGTGTAGGGAGATCTGAGATGGCTTCCTTGAGCTTTTGAAAAGCTCCTTCCGCCTCCTCCGTCCATCGAAAATCTTTTTTGTTGACACAATTTTTAAGTGTCTTGAGGATTGGCAGCGAATGCTCAGCGGCCCGTGACATGTATCTATGTAACGCAGCTATCCTCCCGTTAAGACTTTCTGCTTGTTTCATTGTCTTTGGGGATGGGAGGTCCATTATAGCTTGTACTCTATCGGGGTTTGCTTTAATTCCATCGGACGTAATCACGTGCCCTAGGAATTTCCCTTGCTCTAATCCGAAGGAACACTTTTTTGGATTTAGCTTCATATTGGCT
This sequence comes from Drosophyllum lusitanicum, assembly GCA_032274825.1. Lineage (NCBI taxonomy): Eukaryota > Viridiplantae > Streptophyta > Magnoliopsida > Caryophyllales > Drosophyllaceae > Drosophyllum > Drosophyllum lusitanicum. The sequence goes on from JAUEJL010097097.1 coordinate 6,419, forward strand.
CGTCGCAGGTTTTGGAATGTTTCTGCGATGTCTTTAAGCATTTCCTTCTTCGTTGTACTTTTTATCACCACGTCATCTACATAGGCTTCTATGTTTCTCCCGATCTGGTTTTTGAAGACCTTGTCGACGAGTCGTTGATAAGTTGCCCCCGCATTTTTGAGGCCGAAGGGCATTTTTTATAGCAATATACACCCTGGTCAGTGTAGAAACCAGTCTTATCTTCGTCCTCTTTGGCCATCTGGATCTGATGGTACCCTTTGTATGCGTCTAAAAAACATTTAAAACGATACCCATGCAACAACTCTATCTTGAGATCTATCTCTGGGAGCGGGTACGGGTCCTTTGGACAAGCTTTGTTGAGATCTGTGAAATCCACGCACATCCTCCATGTGCCATCCTTTTTCTTTACCATGACGGGGTTTGCCACCCACGACTGGTAATGTATTTCTCGAAGGATTCCAGCGTCTTCTAACTTGTCAACCTCTGCACATGCTGCTCTGCTTCGGTCCGGAGCTAGACTCCGCTTCCTCTGTACCACCGGTTTTGTCTCTTTGGCAATCCCTAACTTGTGTTCGATCAATTCCCTGGGAATCCCTGTCATATCAGAAGGTTCCCACGCAAAACGTCTTTATTCGCCCGCAGCAACCTTACTAGCTCTTCTTGACAGTTCCGGCTTAAGGAGGTTCCCACGATTACTGGTTGCTCCGGATAATCATCGTTGACTACAACCTTTCTTTCTCCTTTGCTTAGTACCTCCTTTCTTTGGTTGCGTTGTTCCTCCCTCTCCGTTTGCAAACATTCTTTTGCTATCTCTTTTTCTGAGTGTGTGGTGGCAACTCCTGATGGCGTCGAAAATTTAATGAGGGAGTGAATGGTGGAAGCAACGGCTCGTAGCGAAGCCATTCCGGTGCGCCCAAGGATGACGTTGTACAAAGATGTCGATCGTACTACCAAGAATCGGAGCCTCACCGTCCTACTCAGAGGGTAATTTCCATTGGTGAAGGGTAACACTAATTCTCCCAATGGCCATACAACTTCTCCGGCGAACCCGATGAGCGGAACGGTTGCCTCCATTAGTCGCGCCTTGATTTCCGATCCCATTTTTAAGAAGCAATGCTCATACATGATTTCAGATGAGCTCCCCCCGTCGATGTATACCCGGTGTATCTCGTATCCGGCTATAATGGCACGAACCACTATTGGACTAACAATCGCCCCTGCATATCCAATAGGAGGAAAGTCGATCCTCTGATTGATCCAGCTTTCATATTCCCTTTCTACTCTCTTCTTTTCTATCTCCGATGCTCGCATCATGAATATTTCTTTCTCCTTTCCCTTGCCAGTGGTTTGTTGTTTGCTGCCTCGACCTTGATACCGAGGGGGTGGTTGTTTGATTTCTTTTACCAAATGTGCTAGCTGCCCCGTCTTCACTGCTTCTTCGATCTGCTTCTTCAGCTGAAAGCAGTCGTTGGTGTGATGTCCTTTATCAGCATGGAACTCACAATACCTTTCTTGGTTTCTCTTCTCAGGGGGAGCTAGCATGGGTCTAGGTGGTAGGAAGCTGTGACTGGCTTCTTCCGTAGCCAGTATCTCTTGGGGAGTCTTTGTTAGGGGGGTGAAGTGAAGCCTTCTATTCTCTCCATTTTGATAGGGGAACCCCCGCCGATGTTCGGGCATCTTTCTGTCGTTGTAGGGTGTTGGGAAGACAGATGGAGTGAAACTTCTTTTTGGTGCTCCTGACCTCCATGGAGTTGGCTTAACCGAAGCCCCTTTTCTTGATATTTCGTCTAGCTGCCCCGCAGCTTCTTTTCCTCTAATGAACGCCCTTGCTATCTCCATCATTTCATCTACTGTTTTGGGTACATTGTTGCAATACTTCTCTATTAACTGCTTAGACTTTATTCCATGAACAAATCCGGAGATTCTCATTTTCTCATCAGCTCCTCCTATCTCCTGGCTTTCTTTCAAGTAACGCGTCATGAAGGCCCATAACGTTTCTCCTTCCTTCTGCTTTATATTGTGAATCTCCAATGGGTCTCTTATGTACCTCTTTTGCTGCATAAAGTTGGACAAGAAGCTTTTTCGAAGGTTTTCAAAGTTGTCTATACTTCCCTCCGGAAGGTGGTCAAACCACACTCGTGCTGGCCCAATGAGGGTTTGCGCGAACATATGGCACCACACCGGCATAGACCAGCGCTCCACTTCAGCTGCTCCCATGAATATTCTGAGGTGATCCTCCGGGTCGGTTGTCCCTTCGTACATCTTTACGTGGGACGGCATTTTGATTTTTCCCACGAATTTGAAGCGGGCTATCCTTTGGGTAAACTTCGTGGACTCAGACGGACGATAGGGACACACGAGCTCATCCTTCTCTAAACTGTTTGTGATGGGTTCAATGGGGATGTGTTGAGTGGAGGGATTTGACCTGGTGTTGGTCAGTGAGGTGGTATGAGGGATGATTGTGGAAGCGATAGGTCATGTTAAAGGTGTTTCTGCTCCAAAGTACAACCTAGCTTGGACCCCCTTCAATCTTTCTTCCTTCTCATGACTTTCAACAAGTGTCTTGAGTAGGTGGTAGTTTTGTCGGACTACTTCAGGGGTTATTTGCAAAGGGTTTTCCGAGGCATCGAGGTTTTGTGTCCTTGTAACGGTAGATTGGACAGTTGGTGTAACGGGAAGGGTGGTGGTGGTAGTGCTTCCGGACGAACCAAGAATGAGGAAGTCAAGAGGTGGAACTGGGGAAGGTTCCATACCAACCAGGTCCCACGGATGGCGCCAAATGTTGAAGCAAAAGGCTTGGGCAAAGGCTTCAGCACGTGTTGAGCAGGGTCGTCCTGAGGAGGGAGCACGTTCGGACCAGTGCACCACCGATGATATCTGCAAAATAAACAAGGGTTAGCCTCGTCACGAGGAGGGGTGTCCTCGTGACCAAGCTCCGGTGCAAGAATGAGTATTTGGTTATGGAGAAAGTGTGAGTTTATGAAGTATTAAGAGAGTGGAGAGGATGTGTGTTCATGGACTTACCTTCATCTGGTCCCTTAGTGCTTCTTTTATAGGGCTGGTTCTCATGGATGAACCTTCCTTTTACCCAGAGGTTTGAGAAGTGACCTTGACCTCCAGTCAAACCCTTGGCATCAGGGACAGACATGCTTCTGCCAAGGATGTGACCTGATATGAGGCTTTGACCTCCTTCTTGTAGGCTGCTCCTAGGTAATAGTGTTTGTCTTCTTTGGAGGGTCAACCTTAAACATGTTTATAGTAACCTTTGTGTTGCAGCTTTGGGCTGCACCTCCGATTGTGAATGTCTTTCTTTCCCCATCCGTAGGTTACCTTACCAATGTCTGTTGTGCGCTTAGTCCCGAGGTGATTATGGGTTGAAGGTCCGGACGACGCTTGGAGGGCGAAGGTCCGAACAATGGTTAGAAGCACAAGCTACGGACATTCCTCATTTGGTCTAGCTTCAGCCAGTCTTCTAGGAGGTCCACCTCCGGATATACCTCATCACCAGCCATTTTTCACACACAACTCCTCTAGAGCTGTTACTCTGCCGAAATTCCTAGCATACCCGAGATTCCTGAGCCTACGTGAGTATCGGGTTTCGTTTGTGAGCTTATTTGAAGTTCCGGAAGATCAGAAAAACCGTCACGGGCATAGTTTTGACCGAGGCTTCGCGTGGGTGTACCCGAGAGGTACATTTCTCTAATATTACGCTTCTATTTCGATTATAAAGTTATACGGGCTGCATGCATGTCGTGTATGTGCGTTTTTATGAAGTTCTAAGCATGTGACGCGTTAATCTCTAGTCGGAGGTTGTCTTTTTGCATATCTAAGTTATTAGTCCTTTATTTGTATATACTCCATTCCTGAAGGAGCTTTCGAAGAAAGCACCTGAAGGAGTATTCTTTATTCTTTTGTAAACTGTTCTGACAAACCACATCTGAAGAAAGAAGCCCAATGTTCAGCTAAAGATTTGTTCTGAAGTGAACAACAACTGAAGTAAGTCTTCAGTTATCAAAGGGTCTTCATCACTGAAGACACGTCTCTGTACCAGCATCTTCCTGTTATGTAAAGTGCGCAATCAGCGCATCTGAAGGAGCTTAAAACGGCAATCTTGTTTTCTGTTCCTAACTTTATGAAGAGCGGTACACGTGTAATTAAATTAGATGATCAGGATTAGTTTACTTAGCATATACCTTCTCACTGTTTGTGAAAAGATTAAGCGCTTGTTCGCTAATTTGCATTCAAGTTTGTTCTTGTTTAGTTTGTACTCAGTACTCAAGTTTGTTCTTGTGCACTCTTTGAAGTCTGGTTATTAATATAATCTTACTTTGAAAACTTTCGTGTGTTCGTTATACTAAAACTATTTCCGCACTTTGATAATAATCATTGTTAGTTTTATACTTTGTTGGGAAAAACAATTTGCATGACAAGCATCTAAAACAAGTTAGGTATTTCTAGGAGGGAGACAAGGTGCAGATCTATCAATCTCGATACAAATTTTCACCAGGAAAGTTGAATCTAATTAGGCTGGTCCCTACACTGTCCTCAAAACTTACCCATCCAGATTCATAGGTCAGATCTCCAAAAATGGCCAATTTTTAGTCAACAGACATTGACTCAAACGATACCATGGGGACATGGCACACAAAGAGGAGGAGGTAATGTACTTCACCTTACTATAAAGAGAAGAGTGAGATACAAGTGACAAGTCAAGCTTTAGTCTCACTATATAATAAAGCGGTTCGCGGGAGGCAACCCGTGTGTTTTCTTTAGTTTTTTGTATTTGAAAAAACACAAAAAAATCTAAAATCTTAAAAACCCCAAGGAAAAAGTCGGTTCGCACCGCGAGGAGATCAACGAAAACAAGCAATTTGGCCATCGATTTCTAGCCTTCGTGAGACTTAACCTTCATGTAGCGAACGGTCCGACCCGAAAAGAACCATCGGTGGACCCGACTCTCGCACGCCGCGAGCATCGGGCCTTCGCGCCGTGAAGAGACGTAGACCACTCCTTTTATTCTTTTTTTCCTTCTTTTTTCTTCTTCTTCACTTTCCTTCAAACCTAGCAGTCGTGATTCAATCCAAAATCAAAAATGAAGTTTTAACTTGGAAATCCTTGTAGTGTGTTTGTGAGAGTAGAGAGAGAACTATTTACACCATAAAGCACAAATACACTTTATTAGAAAAATGAGGTCATCCGAGATCTCTTTTTACAATCACCCTAAGTCATATCCCTATTTATACTCCTTGGAGTATTTACAATTTTGATACATATGTTTTCATTTTATGCGAACTTCACCCACAATTTAAACTTATATTTCTATACAATATTTTGAACCTAACGATCTCCCCCTTTGTATAGAAATAAAAGATGTTGCGTCTTTTTAGCATATGTGGATTTTAAGTCTATATTTACTGTGTTATCTTTAGAAAATCTTCTCATATTGAGTTCGGGGATGTTTAAGGAGAATCTTGATCTTTAAAAGCAAACTTTGAGAACCTTGAACAATTATCCCTTTTTGATTGATTGTGCAGATCTTCTTTGAACCAACTGCACCATGTTAAAGCTTTATGGGAATATGATTGACTGAAAGGACGGAGCTGGTAAATCTAGTTTAGCAGCGGCCCCTTTAAAGTTTTAGTAAAGTTCTTTCAGTGAATAAAGCACATCAAGATGTACTAGGTAGGCTTGTTAAATATGCCAAGAGTAGTTACTATTGCTTAGAGGGATAGACATGTGTTGAGCAAGTTTGGTGGATATTTATTTTGTATCTTGTTTTTGATAGTTGCCCCAGAATTCCGAGTACTTTTATTGAAGAGATCAATCACTATCGGTAGAACAACAAACATATCATGTGTTGATAGCATAGAGATTGACCTACAAAGAAGCAGATTGTTGGAGATGAGAGGTGAGGTGCATATGCATAGTAAGCGGGAGAGTAGTCTCTAATTGTAGATACACTCCGGCTGTAGATGTTGCTCCTCATAGTATTCATAGTACTTTCCTTTCTGTACTTGGCCCGTACCTTGACTTGATTGATGTAAATCTTTCAAAATCAAAGTCAAGTTTTCTTAAATCTTACGAAATCAAAGCCAGGATTATTAGACTTCACCTCAAAACACTTTCTTCTCCTCATGTGATACAACGATGAAGGACATCCACCATCCTTTTACAGTGTTGTCATCTTCTTCACTTTCTTAAGACTACCAATATCTATACCAATAATGTGTGTATGCTGGAGATATATGTGTAGTTAGAAGAGAACGACGAGGAGTATTCCTAAGATTGCTCCTTTACCACTGCTTTGAAGAACTTGGACAGCAGACAACCGTTGGAGAGGAATATAGTTGACAAATTTTCATTGGCATGTATCTCCCCCTCATGATGATCATGTATTTACTATGAACATCATGCACATGAAATTTCTCAGCACCAAAGTAGTATTGAGTACGTTTGAAGGATATGACCGTGAAAGGGTAAATCCGAGATCACATAAAATATTGTTAACACAATAGTTAGAAACTGTGTGACCAACATTCAGAACTGGCATAGCGTTGATTCTAGTAGGATTACCATCAAATCATTGTGAATATCACATAATATATCACTTCAAGATGTTCCGCTATCAGTCTCACAGACTTGATACTTGTGATATTCCACAACGTGTCCTATCAAAAGAAATATATTTCAATTAAGTTCTATACTCTATTAGTGCATGAAAGAAGTCGTGGACCGGAGAAACTTGTCCTCCTTGTTTCATGTAACATCCTCAACTTGGGCGTAGTTGCAATTAGTACGCGAGTGTACGTAGTCTAGGTAATGAGGATAAGTACGTGTATGTAATTGTTAAGTTAAGTAGATGAATACAAGTTATATGTGTTATATATATGTGTTTATGTATGTGCGTATGCATGTATGCTTAATGTATGTATGTATGTTAAGTATGTATGTAAATTAGATATTTAAGGAAAACCTCAAGTGAAGTAAGAGGCCACCGCCTCTGGAATTAGAAAATATAAGTATGTGTGTGCATGTGTTGTGTTGACTTTACAAGTCAAACAAAGAAAAACACACACACAACTTTCTCTCGTCTCTCTCTCTTTCGTTGCTCTCGGATTCCAAAAGAACAGAAGCAGTCGGATTGCTAATCTACAAAAGGTTAGTAGAATGGATTTAAGCTTG